>APFE031385749.1:0-12150 GCA_000404065.3 Pinus taeda
AAGGCCTTAAATCCGAAAATTTTGGGATAAATGGGGACCACGTGCCTGGGGCTAAGGCCAACGGCCCACCCCCACTGGCCATACCCCCACTCCGCTTTGTTGGTGGTCATATTAGGTGGCGCACCCAAGGGCTAGCCCCCATGGCTTTCCCTTTCCTTGGATGACGCAACACATAGACTTTAAATATACACAGAAACCATAGTTTAATAAGAACTAAACAATGGCATATTGGCAAGGGATTGGTCTTGTTGCCTGGAGATCATAGGTTCGACCCCTGCCGCTACTGTCCTGACCTTAAACGAATTTTTGGTGGCCATCGGGCTGCCATATGGTAGCCCCTAGCTGGGCCATGTGCCAACCTTTGGTTGGCCACCAGCCATCCAATCAAACTCATCCAAGTCATCACCAATAACAATGTGCTGCTTGACACCACACCATTCGTCGGAGGTCGAACATTACTTGCACAAACACACTGCCATGTAGGCATGCCTAGTGAGTGCCACATCAACATTACGAACTACTGACTGGGCTATCTGCTTTTTTTTTTTTTAATTCACCTATTTAGGAAAATGAACAGAACATGTTTCTGGGAGCATATAAAGTTTGTTTTGTGTGAAACGAGTTGCACCAAATTCAGGATGACGAGCAATACACAGTCTTCTAGGTTCCAAACTGATCGGACAACTTTGAATTTTGAGCTTTTTTTTTAGCACATGATCAGTATTAATAGCAATAGAGAAATATTACAACCCTTTTTAGGCCTTGATATTGTTAATCTCTCCCATATTTCGCGTCCTTTCTTTGCCACAATGATAAGCCTCAAATATCATCAATATCTAAGGATGGATTATGGACCTCCAAAGTTAAATGATAATCACAAGGGAAAGAATCAAAGTCTCCAAAATCCAATCCCTACTCTATAACATGTTTTTATTTTATAACACAAATGAGGAAGTTTTAGATCCACCATATTAGGGTTATATCCAATTTGAAAGGGGATAAGGTCCATGGGATAAAATATAAAACCTTACTAGTATGAATTTGAGATCAACTTCAACAAGAAATGGAAGAATCGACTCCTGAAGCATCACAAAGGGGAAACTTCAAAATTATATCTTATTTTTCCTCATTTTTTTGGTGTCATCGCACTTATGGTAAAGGCAATTTGTCTTTAGCAATGCAAATTTCATGTGTTCAACCTGCATCATCGCAGTTTGTCAAGAAAGTAAGAGTGATGGAGACTTAAACTAAGGTTTTGAGGCAATGTAATCTAGGATTCTTATAACTTTTGGAAATAGTTTTTCTTTTAGCATTTCAGGGGATTGAGGCAAAGTGTAATGGATGGGAAGAGATCCAACTTTAGGGACTTTTGCATAAGTGTGACAAAATGGCCTATAATGGAAAGGTAGTTGCCACTAGCTCCATGGGAAAACATCACTTTGTTCATATATAAATATATTACTTGTGAGGATCATTGCAATCTCATTTACCTACAACACCTTAGGATGCTCAACCATTTGTAGCATATCAGACTAATAAACTAACCATTGTTTCTCCTAAGAACTTTGCAGACCATGGAATCATAGGCACACAAATCTAGATGGCCCAACAATGCCCTAACTCACCATGACCTAATTAAACTTCTTGTGGAACACGTATTTCATATAGATGGAAAGACTTAGGAAGACATAGTGAAAGGGCCAATAGGTATTGCAGTTGCTACAAATCCACCTCGAGATCACTATTATACAACTTTATAAGATGTTGAGGTTGTAATTTTAGGATCTATAGTTGAAGGGTATACATCCTCTGCTGCAACTCAACAAACTCAGGAAGAAACCCCTACTATCCCATAGGAACCAACAAGGGTAGAATAGGAAATCTCCCTTGCTACCCCACAATAACTAGCATGGTTGGAACAAAAAAAAAGCTTCCTTTCTATGCCGTAAGAAATAGTGGGATTGGGACAAGAAGAATCCTACCTTGTTTCTCCACATGAGCCAATAAGGGAAACTAAATCAAAATGTCTTGCTACTCCATAAGAACCAAGAGAAGTAATGGAGGGTGACTAGGTTTTTTTTAGTCTACAAATGACGAAGATATGAGGATAAATTCCCTTGCTTCCCCATAAGAACCAATAAGAATGGTCTTGGGAGAAGGAGTTGTTTCCATCTTTGACACATATGTAGGGGAAGAACAAGAAGAGGACTCTTCCACTCCTAAAGATCCTACTAGATCAACCAATTCCATCATAAAGCTAAAGCAGACAACTAAGCATAGGACAATAGTAAGTGCCCATTATCCCATGCCTTTATATATATCTTTGTCAAGGAGAATTAAAATGCTAGAAAAGGAAAACAAAAAATTCTAGAGCACCATCAAAATATTGAGTGATGAGTTTGAATAGGGGAAATCCTTTGACAAACTTGAACTCCTTCCTCAAGCAACCCTAATTTCTGAAGAAACAAAGGAAACCCTTAGAAAGGAAAATCAAGAGATAGCAGTCCAAAAAATTGGCATTTCTTGGCCATAGTTGATGAAGCCACCCAAACCATAAAGAGAATAGTCAAGGATAAGAATATACAAGTGGGTATTGTTAATGAATGGGTGAGAGTTAAATAATACATATTGGACCAACTGTTAGCTTCCTACAAGGAGGTTGTGATTCCCATAAAGGAACATCAACAATTTTTCAAAGGGTTAAGAAAGAAAAACGGATTTTTTTATGAAACCCATAGAGCTAATTCAGAAGAAGAAAGAATATAATAAGAGTAATTTTATAAATTGGAAAAGCAGGTGAACATATTAGAAATTGAGAAGATCAGTTTCAGACTATTGGTGGAGCCACCCCTTAAATACAGGCCCCCTTTTCCTCACTATAACATGTTCTTGCAAGAAAAAGTTATCATGTTCTAGAGAAAATCCATCATGACCAGCAAACCCTTTTATAATTATTTCATCTCCTATTGCTACAAATCATATTGTTGCAACTCCCATTTCTACAACTCTTGACAATCTATTGGCACAATTTCAACTCATAGTCGATGTTGCAACTCTCATTTGTGTCATCACTAAGACTATTTCTCTACCCCATTTCTACAACCCTTATTTTTATCTGTGACTATGACTCTAATACTATGCTCATTGCTACAAATCAAGACCAACATTGCTACAACTCCATATCAATGATGTTGCAACTCTGCTACAATTGTGCTAGCTCTAAAATCAAATAAATAGTTATTACTTTTAGATTGGTTAGGAATATACAAGATGTTTTTCTCATGAAGGAAAGTGACAAGAGAAAGTAGGTGATTAGAAAAGAGGATGACTCACTTTCCTCCTATCATACAAATGATTAAGTTTGCATTTACCCAATCTTTTTCCATGTATGGGAAAATAATGTTGTAGGATGGAACAAGCTAATTGTCATTGTTAAAATCCTTCTCAATTTATTCATTTAGTTAGATTGTACTTTTTGTAAAAGAGGGGAAGGGGTGAGAAATGTGAATAATTTTTATTAGACATGGTAGACAATTGTTAGCAAGGAGAAAGACATAGTTTTTGTAACTTCATTTATGTTATAATTTGATGTTCTGTTTTCTTCTTGAATGGTGTTTTGATCATTGGTATTTACCTGCCTTCTTGATCTATTGTTAGCCTAAGAAGGTGGGTTCCCCTCCTTAGTCAACTATTTTTGATCTTATTAGATAGGTGTAGCTTTACATTATATATGTAATTCTATTTACTTAGGTACTATTGATATTAGTAGATAGTTGTAGCTTTTAATTTTGTTTTCATGTTGTTGCAATTCCTTTAGTTCATGTTGTTGTGATTCCTTTATATTTTATTTTTATTATATTACATGTCGCAATTCCATTTGATCTACTTTTGGATACTATATCCAAAGTTAAACCTTATAAAGAATCATAAGAAGAAGTCCAAGAAAATTACCCTTCTAGCTACAAATTCAATTAATTGGGGTGAGAGTAGCTTATATGTGAATGGGAATATTACCTCCAATTGACTGCAAAAGGGGGTGATCTTAAATAGCCTTAATCTATACAAAGAGATAGATGAAAAAGCTCTTCCATGTGTCAATATCTATGTCAATAAGACCAAGGTAGAAACTTTATTTGATTCTAGTTCATGGGCCAATTAGCAATTAATATTGTAAACAAGCTTGGATTAGAGGTCCATGATAATGTGAGTCACCATAGACATTCTACTGAGTGAATAAGGATTCAAAAAGTAAGGTCATGAAATAGTGTAAGGTCAAATTTGTTGTAACTATACAATTTATTAATCAGGTGGAAGTAGATGTAGTAACCCTTGACCAAGGAAAAATTGAAGGATGGAAATTTATATTAAAGTGTAAAAACCTTGGTGAATCTCACTAGTCCCTCATATGAAAACTACAAAATATTTGGTTATTTTAAAAAAATAATATTCAAATGTCTAATGATTTAATATAACCTCTATAAATTTTTGGTTATTTTTAATATATGATAATTTTATCCTATAAATGTTGTGTGAAATATTTTTATAAAATCGAAAATTGGTGAATCCTTTTTTGGAAAATGTGTGGAAAATAATCCCATCAGGGAAATTTAACCCCTAAAATGTTCCTACATTTTGTATGTGTGGTATAGTGTTTGTAATCATATATATTTATATGAGGGATCCAATTTGTATGCAAATAGCCAACCAATATTACTTAATCAAGGATGGGAAGTCATACATCATCAATGCATGCAAAGGAAAACTGAATATATCACTAGTAAGTGATAACCAAGCTAAAATTTAGTAATTTCCAGTAAGAAATTTGTGCTATTTATGTTAAGAGAGAGTCATTCAAGTGATGGATCAATAAAGGTAAGGAAATTGTTGCAAGGATGTACTAAAGATAGAAATGATAGTTGAATGAGTTGCTATAGGAATATAAAGGAGTATTCCATGATCCTAAAGGGATACCACCTAAGAAGGAAGTGGAGTATTGGATATATTTGTTACTTTATTCCTCATTACTAAACATTGGCCTGTATAGACAATATATTGTAGATGTAGATGAAGTGAAGAAGTAGTTGTAGTAGTTGTTGGAGAAAATAGTGATATGAGAAAGAGCCTCACCTTGTGGTTAACCTATCATTATTGTACAAATGAAGGATGGGACTTATTGGAAGTGTATCAGCTATGGGATTTTAACATGATTACACTAAGGATCTTAAACAATGTGCACTCAAATATACAATCATCTCTCAATTCATAGATCAGATAAAATTAGATGTCATACCATTTAATATTTGTGAAATTTTTCTGTGAATTCCTTATTTGTCTAACAAGAAATCTATCCTCTATTGGGACTCGGAGAACAAGTATCATCTTACAAATACTAAGTTTGAGTATACTATAAAATTCCATCATGTTTAGAGTAATGTGTCTCTTGTTACTATAAGACAAATAAAAAGGCTTGTAAACGGAAGTAATAATTTTGTGATCCGAAACATAAATATCATTTAGTTTATATTGTTTCTAACTATAATGAATTGTTCCAAGAATTTCAGGATTAATTCCAAGGAAAAAAATACAACATGATATCTAGCTATAGCAGGATGCACCTCCTCCTAACATTGGCATGTATAGGTTATATGTTCTTTAGATATAAGAAATCAAGAAGAAAGTTTGAGAGTTACTTGAGAAACGATTCATTTGGAAAGTACTTCTCCATTAAGATCACCCATTGTGTTTGTACCAAAGAAAGATGATACATGGAGAATGTTTATGGATTTCCAAGAATTAAGAAAAATTTCATTGAAGATCCATTATTCTCTTCCTCATATTGATGATTTATTGGATCGATTGAAAAATGCAACGTATTTCACTAATAATGTAGAAGTGGTTATCATCAATTTAAGATTTTTCAAAATGATATTTGGAAAACATTATTCAAATAAAACAAACTTTATTTTCTTGTTTGTTATGCCCTTTGGTATTTTTAATTTTCCTACTAGTTTCATCCCTATTATTAAAGATGCATATATGACATTTACAGATGATTTTGAAATAACCTACCTAGATGATATATTAATTTTTAGTAAAATATGGGAGGATCATGTAAATTATGTTAGGAAAGTCTTAGATTATTTTTAAAATGATAATGTGTGCTTAAAGATGATCAAAATGTGAATTCGGGGAAACATATTTAATTTATTTTGGATATATTGTAGGGGGTGGTGGATTCAAAATCGATCCCTCTAAGGTTAAGACATTATGAACTAGCATAATCCTAATAATGTAATAGAAGTTAGGAGCTTCCTTGAGGTAGTTCAATAATGGAGGAATTTAATTCCAAACTTTCCTTTTATTGCATCTCCCTTACATGATTTGGCAAGTATTAAGTAGGCCTTTCAATGGGGATGTAAACAAAAGGAATCCTTTAATAACTTGAAATAAAAATTAATCACTATTGTAATTATAACATTAACATCTTTACAACAACTAGTTGATATTGAAATAAATGGATGTGATCAACATTGAAATTCACAATTATACTGAGAAGTGGGGTGAATCAGTGTAATGAAAACTTTACTTTATTTATTACATTGAAAAACCATAAAACATCAATCTCATAACTTAAACAAGTAACAAAATATATACATGGAAATTCTTATGGGAGAAAATCACAAAACTTCTTTATATGAAATATCTTATATGAGCCAACCTACTATTACGTCAATATGTAAGAACCAATCTATAGGAGACACCAATCAAATATACTACTTTGTAAGCACCAATCTCACCTGCTTTTGTAGGAACCAACCTAATGGAGACACCAATCCTCTCTATTGTTTTATATGAACCCTATAGGAGACACGAATACCTTCTACTACTTTATAGGAACCAACCTACATGAGACACAAATCCACTCTACTTCCTTTTAGGGACCAACCTAAAAGAGATAGAAATCCCCTCTACCACTTTGTAGGAACCAACCTATAGCAGACACCAATCCCAACCACTACAAAGATTCATAGGCACCATCCTACTTTCTTACTTCTTCACATTGGTTTTTAGTTACTTCTATTCTCACCAAGTCTTATTTTTGCTTATATCTTCACTAGCACTATTATCTGCTTCTACCTTCACCAACTTTACCTATTGCTTCTTCCTTCACCAAGTATACTTCTTTGAAAACTTGTTGTTTCTGTTTATTTGAAGAATATTTCAAGAGAATTTGGGAAGCCTAACTTTATTCAATCATATATCTAAAAATATAGAGAATGAATCTGTGAAACTTGGACCACATGTACATGAATATATTTCGTATGTATCCTGCCATTTTCATGAGCTAAAACATCATAGAACAAAATTTATAGTGAAAATGTGTAGCTGACATGCTGAAGAAGATATCAGGAACATTTGGGTGGCTTAACTTCCTTCTACAATATCTTTGAAACTATAGGTTTAAATCTTGAACAAAAACTACATGAAGGTATTCTCTATACCTCCTCCAAATTTCACGATCTGAAACATCATAGACGAAAAGATATAGAAAAAAATTTGAGTGACACGTGCACTCCATAAATCATGCACCTTTAAACTCCAAGAATCACCCCAAAAGTTATTCCCCAGCTCCTCTTGCAACCCAAAATATGTTCTTTGATGAATTGATGTGAAATTGAACTCATATTTCCTTTATTTATAGTGTTTGTGTGATCACTTATGTGGCTGATTTGTAAAACATATTGGGTCGGCCTACTTTTACTTTAGTTGAGTCATCTTGATAAAATATTGCATATATCCTCATTTCTACGGAATTAGGAGTTCCATATACCATTGGAAAGGTATCGAAATAATACTTCCAGCCATATATCTTATGCACCCATTTTAGTTAGATAATTGGAGTAAAAACAACTTCAAATATAGGGTATCCAATGGGGGCATCAAAAGTACAAAAGAAATATTTCCAACAATATTCATTCTCCAATATTTATCTTGAACGTGTGTAGTTTTCCCTATCATTGAAATCAATGCCAAAAATATTATAGCAATATGCCCCATTGTTGGTGATGGCAACCCTTATGTCATTCTACAATAATACTATAAAACTCCCCCTATATGCAATTCTATGTATGCCTATATTATCCATGATAACACCTAGGAATAGTTTGTCAAGTCCATTGGTCAAGTTAATTAGGGTTTTCAAATATTCTCAAAATAAAGTTCATGATCATAGGGTTGTTGGTCATCGTGACATGATGTGGGGTCCATCTAAGTTCAGATAGGGTTAATCATAAAAGTTCAAATTCAAATCTTTCATATGTGTCGGGTATATTTGTTCATAATTGGAATTAGTCAGTTCTACATAAATTCATAGAAAATCCAAATATGTATATTTGCTACAAAAGTTCCTGACACTTCTATAGCAAATCCACCTTTTCGAATACATGTCCCGCTATGAAATTGTAATGAACTACACAGTTGCGCTGAATGGTGAAGTAATGGTTCTTTAGGTTTAAAATTTGTGCTTGGACAGTCTTTTGATGGGTCATGATTACATTTTATCACTCTTTGTCCATTTTCACTATATATTAACACCACATAGCTCCTTCCTGCTAACTCACTTTTTCGTATTTTACTTTGTTTCCATAAGCTTCATGTTTTCAAAGAATTGTCTTGTTCTCTACCACATCATCCTAGCTTTCATACAAGTCTTGATGTCTCTAGGTTAGGCTCCATTGTTTTCTAGTTGCATTTGGGGAATTTTCAGGTCTAAAATGGGCCTCCTAAGAAAAATGTACAACCAAAATAAACTTTATAAGAACCAATAGGATTCAATATGATTATGTCAACCATGGGGGATGATTCACCATTTTTGGAGTAAAAAAGTAAAAAGATTAAAAAGTAGTAAAATAATAAAATAATATAACTACTTTTTCAACTCGTATTTTCAAGTTATCTCCCTAAGGTTTTACTCAAATTTCAAGTGGGAGTACTCGTTAGATGGAAAATTTAATTCCTCATCCAAGGAGTACCCATGTTGCATACTTTCAATGGACCCTAGTGTAGGAAAAATGATAAATACATGAAAAAACATGATTGCAATCATGTTGTTCATGTATTTCTCATTTTTTGTATAGTAGGGTCCATCGAAAATATGCAACATGGCTACTCCTTGTATGAGGAATCAAATTCTGTATCCAACAAGTGTTTCCAGTCAAAATTCGAGTAAACCCATAGGGAGATAAGTTGAAAATACAAGTTGAAAAACTAGTTTTTTCTTTTTTCCCTCTAAAATTTGATGATGTAATCTAATCCTATTTTATTATTTCCATGATTATTTTATAATTTCCTTAGGAGGCCCATTTTAGACCTCAAAACTCCCCTAATGTCTCTAAGTTGATTTGCAGGTGACAAGGAGGAACCTTACATGTTGCATCCCTGGCACATAGGAAATAGTATAAAGAAGGATTTGTGGTACGTTATGAGCCCTTGGACATGAACATGATGGAGGAAGACCCTACCTTTGTTCAAGCATTTGCCAGCATGGGATGGCTATGTTTTTGTCAAAAACTAGAAAGTTTCCATGCGCAAATTACTAAATATTTTGCTATGAATTTCACTAGAACATAAACAAAATCCGATCTCCTAAACTTTGCATATAGAAATCCCTAGGTCAAGAGAAGTATAGTTTAAAGTTCAGAAGATCAAGCTTCAAAATTGTGATAAATTTCTCAAAGAGGAACACACAGGTATTGATATGATTGTAGGGATTCCCAAAACTTGCCTTAAAGAACATTTCTTCAAGATATTAATGGTCATTCAGAAGTACTTCACATGTGAAGGCATATTCAACATGGTGTATCAGTATCATTTCAAATTGTTACTTCATTTCACTCGTAAGTAGCCTCTAGACATTCCATTTTATTTATTTAGAAGTTTGGGAAAAATGGCAGACAAGGTTCAATCCAAACCTGATGCAAGTGACACCTTTGTTTTTCATCGAGGCCTTATTAAATTTTTGGTTGTAGAAGATCTAAATAGGTTAAATAGAGATTGTCTTACCTTCCTATTCTTAAGTGGCTATGAATCAAATGTTTCCACCCCCTCTAGAAGAACTCCAAAATCTAAATCTACAACCCCTAGAAAAGAGCAGAAACCAGTGGAAGAGAAGAAAATAGAGGTAGAGTAACCTATATTAGAGTCTTCCACAAACACCAAAAGGAAGATGACCAGAATATAGAATATAGAACACAGTAGAGAACGAAGTACAAAAAAGGGCAAGCTAATTGATATCCTAGAGGCTATTGAGATTGAAGAAAGCCTAATTGAGAAGCCTATAGAAGTGACCAAAAATGAAACCAAGAAGAAAAACAAGAAGGCTAAGAAATTGGACTTTACACAAGAAGAATGTGGTTTTATCTTTAGGCCAAGGAAACCTATCACAAGGTCAATGCAGCAAGTTGAAAAGATCCCAGAAGTACCCTTGGATAAAACAAAACCATCAAAGGAGTCATCAAAGAAAAAGAGAGACAAGGAGGTTGTACAAGAAAAAAGTGAAATAGAGGTTCTGTAGGAACAATTTAGAGAAGTTAGACAAGAAGTTATTAAATTTAAACTTAGTTTGAGGAGTGGCAAAAAGAAGTGTCAAAGTAGATAGAATTTTATGATGAAACTGCAGATAAATCTAAAAGGATGATAAAGAGGACTTTGTCTTTACATAGGATGTTGAAGCACATGTATAGAAGGAATAGTTGGCTACAATCAGATAGGAAGAGCTTACAGGGACAAGTCATAGTAGTAGAAACACAAATTGAAATGATCAAGGTTGAACTCAAAAAGAGAAATCTCAAGATTATTGCTGAAGTAGATGCTACTCCTTGAAAATGGTAAAACTTTCAATTTTGTCCTTACTATTCTTAAACCAGTAAACTTAGCCTTATGTATAGTGAACATGGTATTAGGAGTAATAAGGAGGCATTAGGAACCATGAAAATTAAAAAAAAAACTCATAATTTTAAAATTTCGTAGCATGTCCCTATAATGAAGCCGAAAATTTGCTATGAAACTACTGTAGCTTTTCATGGAGGAGAAGGAAAACTTAAAATAAAACAAAGGAAGTTCTGTAGGTATGTATTTAGCTTAAAAACATTAAGAGAAAACCTTATAACTTGCAAAAATTGTAAATGGGTAGTAGAAGAGTGTTTTTTGAATTTTCTACTAAAGTTCGCTACGAAAATATTGAAGTCTCTATTTTTTACTACGAAACTATCAAAAACTCTTTTTTTTCTACATTTTTTAAGAATTTTTTGAACATCAAACATCCAAGAACTAGATGGATTAAAGGTCATGAAGGGTGTTCACATCAACTCCTATTTTTCAGGGAGACATTTCAGCAAGCCAACTAGGTCAACATCCACGTGACAATGAGACACATCATCAACTCCAACATATTTAGAAAATTAGTTTGGTTTGATAAGCTTCGTCAAATAGAATTTGGTTGAGTTCAATTATGGTGGAAGAGTCCTACTTGTATTCAAATTATGTAAAAAATAAATTCCTCATATTTCTCAATAGGTGTCAAGTAGGATAAGGTTTCAAAACTATTTGATTGAATCTAGTGAAGTCACAGATTTTTGTAATTAATGATATGATGGTGGTCTTACTCTATATATTTCTAGATCCTTGACTCTAAAATGGTTGATCAATAATGTGAAGAACTTACCTTATGTAATCTTTTGATCCTGTTAATATAAAAACTTGCAGCAACTTTGTTTTTGTACTTGAGATTCATGTCAAGGCTTTCATGTGTTCTTACCATGTTGTTTATGTTCTACTATCAGTATCCATAGTATTTTGATTACATAGAACTCTTGTAAAATTGCTCAAATTTCCTTCACTTACTATGTATGACAGTGAATGTTCATTTGATATTATTTTTTAAGCCAGAGATGCCTCAACTTCCATTAAACGTTGTTGTTGGCCATAATTTTCTTTTAATTTGACTCCATGCCCAATGGTGGAAGTCATCACATTCTCCTTCACCTATAAAAACACATAAAAGAAATAAGAGTTAGTCATATGTAGTTTTAGTTGTTTCAAGTGAACTTAATAAGTATTTGAGAGAGCCCTCTTAGATTAGAAGGGCTAGCT
>APFE031385759.1:3007-15112 GCA_000404065.3 Pinus taeda
ACATGGAGAGCAGAGGTATGAGGCTTGCCAAGGAGGATAGTATGACTGTTGATGGAGCCATACTAACTGCAGATAGTCATGGTGACAAATTTTAGTGTAACAGATGTTGTTGCTTGCATCCTTCAAAGGTTTAAGTGTCTTTGTACACTACATGGCGGCCTATCATATTTCTTCTACCAGCTTCTCTATCGTCAACCCTGTTATCACCATACCGATGGTTCTTTGTGTCTGTCGTATGATCTTCAGCTTTCTCTCCACTATCTGTGGGAGTTGAATTGCTTCATCGGCCCATGGCTACATCTGTTGAAATGATCTTCTCCTTTCACCATAGATCACCAATCTGTCCCTGCAAAAACTCTTCCTTTTGGATATGGGTAAACCATTGCGCAAGTGCTAGGGTCCGCGTTGTCACTTTGATTTCAAAAAAATATTGCTGCTTGTTGTGGATCTCTGCCTGTATCTTTTGTACATGTGCATCCTCCTGCAGGGAGGCCCATATTTCCACAGTGCCTTTGAAGGTTTGGCTACATTCCTTGACTTTAGTAGCTATATTTTCCATAGCAGCCTTGATATCCACTTCACATTTCTTGCGAACCTCTGGTGGAGTTGCCGACTGCAACCTCATCTGCAACTCTGCAATCTCCATTTCCAGCTTGAATTTTACTTTGTCAACTTTCACCTTTGATTCTTTTACTGTTGTCACAAGCTTCTGAAGCCTCTCTTCAGGTGTTGCCTCTACTTGGATTTGGAGCTCCAATAGCTTGCTGCAAACTTTGGTGATGGCCTCTTCTAGTTGCTGCATGTGTGCAACTCCCTCATCATGATCCATGATGGCCTGATTCTTGTCCTTGAAGATATGTCGATTGTAATATTAAAATTATTTAATCACCAAAAAATCTCATTGAGCCCACATATTTAGTTCATCAATGGCTCCCTGATATAGCTCATGCAAGGTCCGAATGGGGAGTTTCACAAGATTGATAATCAAATTTTTCCAATGTTGTGTGTGCTCCCGATATTCGGTAGCCTCAAAATGTAGAATGTTGCCTCGTAGTGGCACAACCCAGAGCTCAGATGTGATTACTATTGTCTATGGGTTACCTATAGTTTTGCTTGCTGGTACTGTGCTCTCTTGAACCATGATCACCTGAGCCATGCTCGCCTAGGCCATGCTTGCTTAAACCATGCTTAGATGAAATTGCAGCTCCTTAAGGCCCTTTTGGACCTCTATCAAAATTGCTTTATATTGGTCCTCAATGTTCACCCATATGTCCTCCATCACAGCTTGAATTGTGTCTCCAATCTCATCGATTTACCCCTCTATGAGGACCATTGATTCTATGCTAGGGATTTGTCTAACTTTTGCTTCCTTTGTGCGCCTCCAGTACTTGATTTCTTCATTTTAACTATGAATGGGGAATCAACCTCCTCAGTGTCAACAAAAGGGTCTTCACCACCCTCATCATCACCTTCGATGGCTTGTTCCTCTTGCTTAGCTTCACACTCTGCCTCTGTCACAGTGTCCTCTTCTAGCTCGATTGTGACTTTCTCAGTCACGTTCCTTTTGTCTTTCTTGGTTGGTTTCTTGTTGGTCCACTCAACTAAAATATCTTTCGTTTCTTGATGGTGCCTACTTGTTCTGTCTCTACTTTTTCTATGGGTGTAGTTAGCCAATCACTTGGCTAGTTTCTCACCACATGGTCTATGTCATCATCAGTGACCAAGAATGGCAGCTCGTACCATACCTTCTCCAAGTCCTTCTTAGTGCAGATGTGTACATGGTGAAATTCTGCCTTGAATTCTACAATTTCTCTGTATTGTTCAAATAAAATCGGCGACATCCTTGGCTTCTCGTTGATCACAGTGCGCAAATCCATTTCAAACTATACCAAGAAAAGTTTGTTCTTGGTAACATGGGTCGGCTACTTGGAAGCCCATACTACAACATACCTCGTAGCCTCGTAGACGTTAGGGTCCACAATGGTGAACTATGACTCCTCTGGCATTCTCCATGCTGTCAATACTATTAAGAGAAATAGCCACGTGAAGCGGAATTGATTTCCCTCTCCTGGTGCCTCTTGGCAGTCATCCAAAAATTCTTGGCACAAATATCTCGCCTAGTTAAACTAGACGCCCTTGCTGCACTGCATAGCTAATGATACAACTGATGCAGGTACCTTGTCCACCCAACACTTCCTCATAACTTCCCCGACCAAAGTGTGTGCGAAAAAGCACACAACCTGATCATTAATGGAGCTGATGAAAAATCCTCAAGACTTTTTGATCAAATCATAATCCTTCTTCATCATCTTGGCCAACTTTTTCTCCTGAGATTTTCTAAAAAATGCATCAGTAGGGTTAAATCCTTTGTAGGGAACCACAACTTTTCTTCTAATCAACATATCATCAATGGGGATCTTGGTTCCTAGGTACATACATCCATCATGCACCAACGCCAGCAGTTGGCGCACATATATTATGTTGATATTGTTGCACCTGAAGTGTGAAATATATAGCATATTAAACATCCCATATTATTGAATCCTTGCTGCCCATGGCATCAATTTGACCCTTGTTAATCCATATTCTTCATAGAAAATTGATTTCAGGTACTTGTTGGGCTCGAAATGGGGATACTTGCTTTGATCGTTAAGATACCAGTCCTCCATGCGTAGTTGTGGAACCTTTTCCAACAACTATCCCTCAATGGACACCTCATCTGGTAATAGTGGTGTAAAGACTTTGAATTTGATAGAATCTAGGTCCTTGGTAACCTTTGAGGTTAGCTTTCGTGGAGGAATATAGGGTGGCAACCTAGAGATCGGTTCCACACCTTTTGTGTCAATATATTCTATTCCATTGGCCACTTCTTTCACATCTGAATCTTGAGGCTCCATCAACTACTTCTGCCTATCTAGCCTCTCCTTAGTTCTCGGCTCCTTAGTGATTTTTCTTGGTGATTTCCTAACTTGAGACTTCTGTGGCTTCTTCTTATTATGCGTGATTGCACTAGTAGTTTGCTTCCTTGGGGACCTCGTCTCAATGACATGCACTGGTGGTGTAGTAGTCATGATGAATCCTAGCCCTTATCTAAGAAATTCATGTTCAATCTCCTCCCAATTCACGTAAGAGAACGCTCATCTCACACTTAAGAGAAATTTCACAAGT
Organism: Pinus taeda; assembly: GCA_000404065.3. Lineage (NCBI taxonomy): Eukaryota > Viridiplantae > Streptophyta > Pinopsida > Pinales > Pinaceae > Pinus > Pinus taeda. Next base: position 6,176 of record APFE031385759.1, read on the forward strand.
CAAAATCTCAGTGATAAAAGTGTTCGAATGTGGAGTGAGTTGCCATATTTATAACTTTTTTGAATTTAAAACTCCATGATCTCCTTCATATCCACCTCATAAATGCAAATTTGGTGGAATATTTGCCCAGATATGCCCATTAAATGTGCCCCCCCACCCCTTTTAATGACAATTTCCCTGTCAAATCAATTGTGGCAACCCCAATGGTCATATTCTAGATTAACTAAGTTAGACCCTTCCCTACGACGCAGTTACTCCTTCTTCATCACAACTACCTCCATTTACGCCATCCTCTTGAATACTATGCATCACTTCCTCCTCGACGAAGTCCTTCTTTGGAAGAGTAGTTTAAAGTATCATTCTTCCTTCCAACTGCCTGTAGCACTAAGACTTTTCTCTGTTCATGTAGTCATTGTGCAGTCTTATGGATGGAATCGTCCCTGTATATTTTCTACCTACTACCATTTAATCACCTAGGAAAAAATTCTCCATTCAACTTCGTGAGTTGAACTGCCCTGCCATCTGAGATATCCCTAACAATGTATGGTTATAATAAATGCATTTTGAATTTTCCTAGGAACCTTGTGAACTTACTATCGTACAACAAAACCAAGTCTCCATTCTTGAAACTTTTCTTCTTAATATGCCTGTCGTGCCAGGCCTTTTCCCTGTCTTTTTTCCCTTCTTGGTTGGTTGCTTCTTGGTCCACACAGCTAAAATATCTTTCATTGCTAGACTAGTGCCTACTTGTTCTGTCTCTACTTCATCTGTGGGTGGAGTTAGCCAATCACTTGGCTAAGTGCTCACCACTTGGGCGATGTCATCATTAGCGACCAAGAATGGCAGCTCATACCATAGCTCCTCCATATCTTTCTTGGCGTGGATGTGTACATGGTGAAAGTCTGCCTTGAAGTCTGCAATCACTTTGTATTGTTCAAATAAAACCAACGATAATCTTGGCTTCTAGCTGATCATGGTGTGTAGATCCATTTCAAACAAGAGCAAGAAAAGTTTGTTCTTTGTAACACAGGTTGGGTCCTTGGAATCCCACAATGATGCATACCTCGCAGCCTTGCAGACATCAGGGCCCATAGTGGGGAACTATCACTCCTCTGGCATTCTCCATGTTGTCGACACTATCAAGAGAAATACCCATGTGTACTGGAATTGATTTCCCTCTTATTGTGCCTCTCAGCAAACATCCAAAAATTATTGGCACAAATATCATTCCCAGTTAAATTGGACACCCTTGATGCACTGCACAACCAATTATACAACCAATGTGGGTACCTCGTTTACCTGATACTTCCCTATAACTTTCCTGGCCAAAATGTGTGCGGAAAAGTGCACAACCTCATCATTAATGGAGCTAATGACAAATCCTCAAGACTTCCTGATCAAATCATAATCCTTATTCATCATCTCAACCAACTTTTTCTCCTGATATTTTCTGACAAATGCGTCGGCGGGGTTCGCTCCTTGGTAGGGAAGCACAATTATTCTAATAATCAACATATCATCAATGGGGATCTTGGTTCCCAGCCACATACATCCATCATGCAACAATGCTAATAGATGGTGCACACAAATTGTGTTGATATCACTGTGCCTGAAGTACAAAATATATAGCATATTCAACAACCCATCTTGTTGAATGCCTACTGCCCATGCCATCAGTTCAACCCTTATTACCCTAGCTTCTTCATTGAAAACTGATTTTAGGTACTTGCTCGGCTCGAACTGGGGATACTTGCTCTGATTGTTAAGATCCCTATCCTCCATGTGTAATTGTGGCACCTTTTCCAACAACTCTCCCTTAATGGGCATCTCATCTAGTAAGAGTGGTGTAAAGACATTGAATTTGATAGCATCCCAGCCCCTGGTAACCTATGAGGTCAGCTTTCGTGGAGGCATATAGGGTGGTAACCTAGAGATTAGTTTCACATCTTCTATGTCGATATATTCTATTTCGTTGACCACTTCTTCCACATTTGAATCTTGAGGCTCCATTTATTGCTTCTTCTCGTCCAACCTCTCCTTAGTTCTTTGCTCCTTAGTGATTTTTCTTGGTGATTGCCTAAATTGAGGCTTCTGTGGTTGCTTCTTCTTCTATGTTCTTGCGTTGGCAATGTGCTTCCTTGGGGACCTCAGCTCGGTGACATGTGTCGGCAATGTAATAGACATGATGAATCCTAGCCCTTGTCTATGAAATTCTTGTTCAATCTTCTCCTAATTCATGCAATAGAACGCTCAGCTCACACGTAAGCGAAATTTCACCACTCAAAATATCAGTGATAAAAGTGTTCAAATATGGAGCGAGTTGCCATATTTATAACCATTTTGAATTTCAAAATCCATGATCTCCTTCATATCCACCTCATAAATGAAAATTTGGTGGCATATTTACCCAGATATGCCCATTAAATGTGTCCCCCATGCCCATTAAATGCGTCCCCCCGCTCCTTTTAATGAAAATTTCCCTGTCAAATCAACTTTAGCAACCCCAACGGTCATATTCTAGATGAACTGAGTCAGACCCTTCCCTATAGTGCGGTTACTCCTTCTTCATCACAACTTCCTACATCTGTGCCATCCTATTGAATATCACACATCTCTTCCTCCTCGACAAAGTACTTCTTTAGCAGAGTAGTTTAAAGTCTCGTGTTTCCTTCCAACTACCTGTAGCACTAAGACTTTTCTCCATTCATATAGTCATTGCGAATTCCCAAGGATGGAATCGTCCCTATAGATTTTCAACCTACTACCATTTACTCACCTAGGAAAGAATTCTCCATTCATCTTCGTGAGCTAAACTGCGTCGTCATCTGAGATATCCCTGACAATGTATGGTCCTAACCAATGCATTTTGAAGTTTCTCAGGAACCTTGTGAACTTACTATCGTACAACATAACCAAGTGTCCATTCTTGAAAGTTTTTTGTTTAATATGCCTGTCATGCCAGGCCTTTTCCCTAGTTTTCAGCACTTGCTGGTGAAATCCTACAATAAAGCGATCTTCATTGAGTGCGAGCAGTTGTTCCAAACTCTCCTCCATAATGTCGTGATCTGCCATGTCCATGATTGTGGCAATTCTAAGACTCAGTACTATGTATTCCATAGGCATTATGATATCTTGTCCATAAACCAATCTAACTAGAGTCTGTCTCGTCAAATTCTTACACGTAATCCTATAGGCCCATAAAACTGTTGGTATGTGCACATCCCAATCATTTCTATTAATGTTGCATACTTTAGTTAGAGCGTTCTCCAAAATCTTGTTGAAATCCTTAATCATGTCATTCACTTGAGGATGATAAGGCATGCTTTTCTAATGATGTACCTAAAATTCCTCCATCAATGCTCAATAGTGTTGTGTAGGAAGTGTGATCCTCAGTTTCTCATCAGGATCTTTGGGTACCAAAATATCTACAAGATATATTTAAATATGAATTGTGTAGCAGTGTCTGCGATGCAATCCTTTACTAGTTATGCTTCAGCCCACCTGGTCAGATAACCCATTGCGGTAATAATGTATCATGCACCAGTATTCTTTCTCGGTGGAGTGATTGACCCAACAAAGTCAATCGCCCACTTATCAAAATCCTACAAGGTGACTTGGAGATTCAACAGTAATTCGTCTCTTCTCCATGGTCTTTCGGTCCTCTGGCAGACATCACAAGCACTACAATATTCTTTGGTATCCTTGTGCACTGTAGGCCACCATAGTCCCGCTCTTAAAATATTTTGCAGAGTGGCTTTCCTGCATAGTGTCCTTCAACGACACCACCATGTGCTTCTGCCAAGATATTGTGTCTTTCATCCTCAGGGACATATATGCGCAATATCTCACATGGGCCCATTTTATACAAATTCCCAGCAATCAGAGAAAAATCTGCAGCTCTGACTGTGAGTTCTTTCTTCTGTTGATTTGTATACTCTGTAGGGGCTACTTCGTTAGACAAAAATTAATTGATATCAATGAAATGATCATCAGTAACCCTTACTGCAAAGTGCTTCACATTGGCCAATCCTTCTTCAATATTCGTTGGTTCTTCGTCGGTCTCAATTCTAGATAGATGATCTAGGCCAGTGTTCAATCATCCTGGATTGACTATTAATTCAAACTCGTACTCTTGGAACAACAATAGCCACCTAGAGATCTCCCCCCCAAAAATATGCTTGATCACCAAGTAGTTTAGCGTTGAATGGTCCATAAACATCTTGAAGTGCACGCCTAAAAATTAATTCCTAAATTTATGCATCACATACACCATAGCCAAGCCCTATTGTTCTGTTGTGGAATAATTCCTTTGTACCTTAGATAATTTCTGACTCACAAATGTGATGGGGTTATCAAGATCCCATTCTCTTGATTATGCTAAGACATCACCCAAAGTTATGCACAACACATCTACATGAATGTGGAACTCCTTCTTCCAATCTGGAAACACCAGGATTAGTGCAATGACCATTTTTTCCTTTAAGATGTCAAGGATCTTTTGAAATTCACTGTCCCAACAAAAGAAGACATATTTCTATAGTAATTTTCCATCGACACAATGAACTACATGTAGGCCTTTATGAACTTCCGATTATAACCAGTATGCCCTAGAGTCACGGGTAACTGCTTCACGTTCTTTAAAGGATATAGATTAATAATAACAAAAAAATTTGTAGGGTCCATCATTAGCCCCTACTTGCAAACAAAATGTCCCCATAATATTCCATATGGTACACAAAAAATACACTTTTTCAGGTTCAATGAGATTTGATATTTCCTGTAGGTATCCAACATCAAGCGCACACTCGAAACATGCTTCTTTAATAGTCCAATGATCGTCCAGTCATCAAAGTAAAACTCCAGAAATTTGTGGATGAATTCTTTAAATGCTGCAATGGCAACTTTGGAGAATATTGCAAGTGAATTCTTCAACCCAAACGACATGACTATGTACTAAAACAATCCCCATTTAATAGAAAAAGTGGTCTTACTTCTATCTTCCAGCGTGATCTTAATCTGATGCTACCCTGGAAAACCATATGTAAAGGAGTACTCCTCTTGTCCTCCCACATTATCCAAAAATTCATCAGTGAACAGTGTTGGGAATGGGTCATGTACGCATGCATCATCAACTTTCTTAAATCGACACATATCCTTATGTCTCCCTTAGTATTCTTCTCTTGTACTACTATTGGGCTCACCTAGTCAGATTCTTCCACAGGTTCATGTTAGGACTCCGTATTGTCTACTTTTGACCTTATATTTTGTTATGATATTACCCTTTTTAGCCTATAAATAGAAACCCTTGATATCATTTTTGACCTCATCATCCCAAGGTATGAAGTAACTCTCCTCATTTGCTATATGATTAATTATTCAACACATATTCATGTTATCTTTACAATTAATCTTTGGAAATTGGCTAAGTCGCTGACAATTGATTGGAACTGTTCAAAGTCCACAGAATCATAATTCACAGTTGCTGCAAAACCAGAAACAGCAACTGTGCAGTTGCTGCAAAACCAGAAGCAGCAACTGACTAAAGCAGTAAAAAGTCTTAATTTGCAAAAGATGAAATAGTAACCGTCTGAAGCTGGCAAGACTATACTTGGCCGATGATGATAAAGCACGATCAGCCAATTTAGTCACAGATGCAGGAACACCAAGAACAACATGAAGAGCTTTAAGGAACAGTTGAGATTTACCAAATTGATAACAATAGCAGAATAACCAAGGATAGCACAAGGACCCCGAGGATATAGACGAAGACTACCAGTTTTGCAGCAGCGGAAGGATCAAATTAAACAAAGGACGACAAAGATATACATTGTTGTAACAGTATGTTGTAACAGGAATTAATTTCCTATTTTTGTACAGGAGAATTGAACTGAATGTATAATGACAATTTATTGTAATAGATGTCTCCTCTATAAAGGGGAGACATCTACAATTGAAAAGCTAGCATGTGATACAGGAATATTGTATTGCAGAAGGTCAGAACCTCTGTTGTAATTGAACTTTTTGGCAGATGAATAAAGCACTTCTCTAAGCATTTTAACCTAGTATCTATCTTCAGGGGAATCTTGTGAGAGGGACAGGGCCCACCTTCTTCACAAGATTCACCCATTTCCTTCCTGTTAAGTGTGTGTGTGTTATTTTTGTACATGTTTAGCCTCGCTTCTGATATTTCCTTTTTGCTGATACGTTGTTCCTTTAATCGATTGGCACTGTGAGAAGTGTGTCACCGGTGAGTAGGATTTTCGATGTGTATTGGCGACTGGTCACAGAGGCAGGTGTTGAACATCCTTATTCTGAGGACAGGGTCCTGGTCCTCTATTACAAACGGCCATCATTTTTCTACATATTTGTTACCTTTAATCAATTTCATTTAATTTCTGCAATAGTTTACGACTGCTCTAACACAGAGTAAGAGTTTGATAGGAAATAGATTTGCTTGTACTACAACTTTTAATGCTTTTGGAATTAAAGTGCATATAGTATGAGGTCACCTTTGAAACAAAAGGACTTTCCCGAGTTGAAAAATTAATGTGGTACTCGACTGTTTAATCAATAAACAATTCGAGTAGCCAACAGTTCAATTATTCCAGCGGAAGCCATCTTCTCAAGGTCCTCCTTCACCTTCTCTTTGTATTTTGGGTTTAGCCTATATGGTCATTGTTTTACAGGTTTCACATCTGGCTTCAAATTGATCTTCATTACATCTAGATCACCTATAATTCCTTTTAACTCAGTGAACTTCGTCAAAAACAACTCCTAGTACTCATGCAGTAATTCAGTGCCCTTACCTATTGTATCCTCATCCCAATTATCTCCAATGTGTGCGAATTTGGGCTCCGCCTCTGAGCCTATATTGACTTTCTTTGTCTTATAGGCTATGTTATGTTAGGTATCTCAACTTCTGGTCCCACAACCTCACATTGTCCTTCTGATTCAGGGATGTTAATGTTGCGCAGATCTTCCTTGCCTTCTTTTGCGGTCATATTATAACATTCTATTGTGTGATGCAATTGTGCATTCTAATCAAGTTGTACCCAAGTCACTGGCTCATTTGTTGTCTCGAAAATTCCTACCATGATTTCCTGAAGGGCATCATCAATGCATTGAAAACCATCTTCGAAGCTAAATCTTAATACAAATATTTCCTTCAGATTGTACCAATCAGAGGTGCCATGGCACAACTCTATTTTGAGATACCAATTCATCAATATCACATCCAAAGTGTGGACAAATATGTGTACCCATTCTGGTTGAGGTTCTTCACCTCATTCCATCCAATGAGAAAAATGTTCTCGGGGATCATCCTTACCATTATACTTCTCTGCGAGCCTCATGTTTGCATGAACGAACCTGAGCCTCATCAATCAGTGATACTCCTTCCAATATCCTATATTGTCTTTATGCTTTCCCCACCATCGCGCAAGTGTAGACCTCAAAGTTATATCCAAGGCTTGGAATTGTTGTTCTTCCAGTACATCCCTTTCAAACTCATCATGAAATATACTGACATCAACTATCCTATCATTGTAAGGTAAATTACATAACTCTGTTGAGATGCAGCAAAGAGATTTTGTAATTCTGTTACGACGTAGAGTAGAAACCTTGTGCAATCGTTTCTACCAGTTCTCAAATTCCTCATCAGAGTCTGAGATACCTAAACTATCATTTTCCCAGCTTATCCTCCCATCTGCGGTGGGGTTGATCCAATCCTTGTCCCACATAGTTAACTTATAAATATTGTCAATATATTCATTGCCATATTCATCACCTACAAGTTTTATATATCGCGCTCCTTTAGAGGGGTCCAAAGCAGGGAAAATTTGAAGGATGGAAAATTATCTTGAAGTTTAAAAACTTGGAAAATCTCACTAGTCCCTAGTATGCAAACTATAAAGTTATTATTGATGTATTTGTAAAATTATTCAAATTTATAATGATTTTATATATACTCTCTATATAATGTTGGCAATTTTTAAGGTAATATAATTTTATATTGTAAAATTTGGGTGAATGATTTTTATAAAAAAATGGAAATTGGTGAATATTATTTTTGGAAAAATCATGGAAAATTATCCCACCTGCAAATATTAGCCCCTAAAATTTTCCATGGTCCAAAGGAACAACAACCTTGGTACCATTCTTCTGGAATATCATACTTCTTCTTTTTAGATTGATTATAACATCCATATCCAAAGCCCAATCGAGTCCAAGTAAAGTCGGATACGGATTGGTGTCATCGACAATCTCAACAAACTCAAAGTCTGCCACCAAGATTACTCCTTCAATGTCCACAACAACACCATGCAATCAACCCATCGGGATGTTTTTATGATGATTGGCCATGCACAGCTGAATCGGTGACCATTATATCTTCGGTTTCCCCATTCGCTCCCAGGTATGCTTCGGTAATACATTCACATCTGATCCCAAACAAAGAATTACTTGATCCATTTTGAATTCTCTGATCTGTGCAGTTAATCACATCTCTCGGTCATTTCTTTTCTTATTTCTGTGTACTTTGTTTACTGTGCATTGTTAAAATTGTGGCTTCTCTTTACCAACATAGTTATTGATTATTTCTTTCAATCCTTCCACTACTTTTTGATCCCTTAAAAACTTCATACATGTCTGCAGAAAGGAATTCAGAATGGTCGGATTGGGGTTCTCCGTCATAGTAACCCCTTCAAGATTATTCTTTCGTGGTGAAATTTTCATCTGTGTCTTCGATGTCGAAGCTCCTAGGTCCATGAAACTTTTCTTTCCTTCCATGAACGTTTATTTCTCCCTCTTCTTATTGAACCTGATACTCTTTTCTCCAGCTTTCCTAACCCATGTATCTGCCATAGGATTTTTTTCCCTCTGTTTTATCTTCTCCTATATCTACACCACTTTGTGTCACTATGTTAACACTTGGATCAT
>APFE031385765.1:6409-44246 GCA_000404065.3 Pinus taeda
AATAAAAAGAAAAAACAAATTTCTAAAATAAGGCTACTTCTGAACTTGGTCCTTAAAACTGCAAGTGTTCATCATGGACTTGAGAAGAGTCGGTTGGCTGACTTCTGCACTGAGATGGGCTGCGAAAACAGAATCTATGAGAGCTAGCACTACTTTTTCGGCTGCGTTTATGATGCATTTCACAGTCATCCATTGACTATGTGGCTTGACCAAGTATGCCCAGTAACACTCCCAATTTAACATGTTCAATGCCTGGATCGCTTTTCCCTTTTCCTATGCCTTCTGCTTCCATTCTGCTTCCAGTCATAGTTTATTTGGTAGGTACCCTGGGGTGGTCTCCTCGATTAAGTTGGCCCTGTGTAAATTCTCATTTACACAATCGATAAGAATGTTTGCCTACGTGGCCGCTATCTCCGCTGCTTGTTCCGCCTGCCTGATTTGATCATCCCATTTATTAAAGAGCAATTCTTTATGATTCTCGTTTATTCTGGGTGCACTTTCTCTTTTCCCTTCCTCTTTATCCTGCCAAGCTAAGTATTCTGTATCCATAACATATGCGGACAGATAAAAAGGGGGATAGATCTTTTGAGACAGGGACCTTTTAGACCGGTAATTCATAACAGCCGTGTAAAGATTATTAGAAAAGATCTTGGCCCAATCCATAATAACGGCATTTTTGTGGCAGCGTCTATTAGTGGTAGCCATTCAGACGAAAATTTATTGATATCCGGCATCCCAAATAATCTGCAAAGCATGGCCACAGCAAAACAATACGGAGAGGTGAGGGAACCAGTGTTGTACATACCGTTTTTGTCCTTTTTGAGCGGCTCCTCTTTTCTGGACCAATCTTTAGGGTCTCTGCTAGGTTTGGGTTCTCTGTCGCAAATTTCTTGACGAATTGTGCATTGTAAGTCGCCTGCGGTTCAGGGAGATGATACATAAGCTTTAAATCTTGCACGGCGAATGACCCAATGAGCCCATGTCCTTGAACCTTGAATTGTCTGTTGTTCAACTCTGCATTGTCAAGTATCCACTTGATCATATCTGTATATGGTAAAATTTTGGGCCTAGCTGCTATCCGGTGAAGAAATGAACATGCTAGCTCCTCTAAGGACGCCTCGGAAGAGCGTTGTGAGCCCGCGACAGTATAAACCTTCATTACTCTAGGATTCTTTTCCTCCAGCAGCCTATACATGCTTTCCCATGTCGAAATCTCTGCATCTCTGTTGCAGGCAGTGTCTGTATACAAAGGCGCCATCTCCTTCATCTTTTCCTTTGCCTCAGAGCCTTGAGCTTTATTTTTCTTTCCCATTTGCTCCTGCGTTTGGCTTTGAATCGTCTTAGCTCTTCGTTCCTGCAAATTACAAGTGAAGTGGAAATGATTGATTAAGAAAGGTGATGGGAGAGTTTTAAATGCAACAGATATATCAAATATGCCACTTTACGTGAAGTAATTCTTTACAAAAGCACGCGTCTTCATTTCATTTAATAACTGACAACTAATTCATTTACTATCATTAAAAGCACATGAACTTGAGTCAGATTATGGTAAGTGGATTTTCTTTGAATGGCGTGCCCGAAGGATTCGTGATTAAGTGATTTATGATTTGCTTACGTTACATCGTAGATCGCGCCATCGCAAATCGCAAGATCGCAGATTGCACCATCGCAGCGATCGCAACATCGCAGGTCGCAGAAGTTTGATGTTTGCCAAATGTTGCCAGTTCATTTCTGCGATATGCGATCTTGCGATCAGTGTTATCGCAGATCGGTAAATCTTGAATTTTTTCCTTATGAGTATTACTTCATTGCGATGCGATGTTATGCTTAACATGAGGGTCTTGCGCATACTGATATTATAGAGGAATGGAGGCATTTCCTATCTTTTTTGCAACGCAGTTTTAAAGATATTTCCCTTGTCGTAGACTTAGGTTAAAAATATTCAAAAGACCTTTCTAAGCTTACGATGGTAACCTTATTTTGAAGAAAGGAAAAACTTGTTTTTTCTTAAAAATTTAACTAAGGGTCCCCATTCATTTAGTATTTTGGACAACACTTAAATGAACAAGGGGGGGTGTTGCTGGCCATAACACTAAGAAAAACCCTAGTTTTGGAGATTTTTCAAATAAAACCTTTTTTAGGTGGTGGAATTAGATGAGAAGGTTGGCACTAGTTGTAATTCGATGTTAGGAGTTCAACACAATAGACAATTTTTTCGATTGAAGTCCCATTTAGAGTTTAAACTTTATTGCAAGTTGCAACTCACTTCCTGAAATCATTCAAGGAGATAATGAGAATTTGGTATGGAGGTATAAAAGCCAAACCAACTAGCATAATTGAGTTTTGTAAGCTCTTACAAGTGTGTTTGCCTAGAGACCATGTGGGCACACTACCCACAATGTCGTGACATATTGTCTTGAAAAATAGAACCTTATTGCAAGAATTACATTGTCCATTATTGACCAAAACTGTAGTTTTGGATATTGTTAGATAAAACATTTCTTAGCTAGTGGAATCAGATGATAAGGGTGCGCCAAGATGTAGTTTTATGTTAGGAGTTCAAGGTAATCGATAGTTTTTTTATTGGTATCTTGTATAGGGTTTTCTGGCATGTTGCAATTTGCTTCTTGAAGCCTTATAGGGATAGAATGAAAATTTTGTTTAGGGATATATTCCAAACTAAGAAACATGATTGAGTTTTGTAAGCTCTTACAAGTGTGTTTAGCCAAGTACCATGTGAGCACATTACATAGAATCGGCCTAAGTTATTGTCTTGAAAAATAGAATATTAATTCAAAAATTACATTCTCTTATTGAGCAAAACCCTAGTCTTGTGGATTGTCAAATAATACCTCCTTTAGCCAGGGGAATCAGATGAGAGGAGTTTCCCTAGCTATAATTTGATGTTATTAGCACGTTGCAATTGAGGGATTTTCAATTGGATTTTCAGTTGGAGTTTTATGGCGAGTTGCAACTCCCTTCCTAAAGCCATTTGAGGACACAATGAGATTTTGGTCCACGAGCATAAAATATAAATTGAGAAGAAAATGTAGATTTTCCCGTAGATTCACGAGCTCAAGTAATCTGCTAAAACAAGAGACAATAATCTACTTCTACTTTCAACTAGCGGAAGCCAATAGATCGATGAACACAATAACACAAGAAGAAGATAAAACAATGGCACATAACACAATAAGTTTTTTCTGGGGAAAGCCACTACTCAAAACCCCGCCTATCTGTATTACATTAATCAGAAATATGAGTGAAGATACAAAGCTTGTTCTCACGAGAACAATTCCACACAAGTATGCTCAACTCTTTACCTCACAAGCCCGCTCTTAGCCAACACTTAGCCAATTTCCACTGCTTGCCAAGCCCCTATTTCCTTGCGCAATTCCTAGGTTGAATAGCCCATATTAATGGGAATCCAATGCACCAAAACTGTGGAATCCAATCTAGGTCCTCATCTTGAGTGCATGCATGATCTATACAACTCAAAAAATTATACAACAAATAGTACATTGTCCCTACACTCTAGTCTCAACTAGGTCTCTCTTAGAACTAACATGCATGAGTTTTCGATGAGGGAATCTTCAGTTAACTGGAGTAGCACCTGGTGATGCACCAGTGCATTAACTGATTGCTAATCATCTACTAGTTCAACAAATAGTTAGAAACTAGTTTATCTGTCTATAACTCAATAAACTAAGTTATCTAGTTCCACTCAATCTAAACTCATACTAGACCCTTAAAACTTAGGGAGAACACTTACATGACTTCCAAAAAACTTCCAACTCAAAATTCCTAAATTAATTAAGCCAATTAAACTTAATTAACTATTTACAAGTTGCTATGAGAATAGAATTCTATTTTAATTCTCAGTTTAAATTCAAGGACAAATTTAAATTAGAATTTCTTGTTGCCATTTCTCAACAGAAAAATTGAATTTTCTATGCTCTTGCAAGTGTGATCAACCATGGACCACATGAACACACTGCCCATAATCACCTTGGCCATTTCCCTAAGAAATACAACCTTAGTGCAAAAATTACATTGCCCATTATTAAGCAAAACCCTAGTTCAGGAGATTGTCAAATAAAACAGTTTTCGATAGTTGAATCAAATGAAATGTGTGCCCCTAGCTGTAATTTGATGTCAATAACCCAACACAATCAACAATTTTTAAATTGTCATCCTGATTAGAGTTTTATGGCGAGTTACAACTCACTCCCTGAAGTCATTTAGGGACACAATGAGAGTTTGTTCTTGGACAAGACCTCTGGAATTACTGGTCTGGACATTGGGACAGGTTGCATAAGCTAGGGGGTGGCAGTTGCATTGTTGGTTGCCAATGGTTGGAATGAGAATCATAAACCTTGTCCCAGTTCCCACACAGTGCTGAGTGTTTAATTAACTGAGATGCCCAAATACGTCCATGCATTGTTACAGGGTTACATTTCTGTGTGTGTAGGTTCTAATTTGTAGAGAAGACTAATGGATATAAATTTGTAAACATGAGTGTGACTGGTAAATTTAAAACAGTGTGTTGCTTTAACCCTAAGATAAATCTACAGATCTCCTGGATAGTATGACCCTTAAGTAATATTGAGATAAGGCAAGATCTGTGGTTGAGGGTACCTTGAAGAAGGGAAGCCTCAGGTTGTCTGAAGACTAGGCCACTAGGTGTTCTGATCCTTCAAAAGTCTCATACACAACATTTGCATGGTGTCCACTTATTGAATTAAAAGGCTCATTGACATGATATCTGGCGGTTTGATGGCATCCTGATGAAAGTTGCCTGTTTACGACACAAACTTGTCCCAACTGACATATTGATTGTAGGTACACTAGACCTAGACACCTCTGTTACCAGTATCCCCTACTCCTGATAACTGCCGCATTGTTATTGGTGTCTCTGATATAAATATGCAGCAGTGAAGGTAACTTTTGTACAAGTATTTGAGCTCCTTACACATATAGTAAAGAGTTATTCCTCTGAGCACATGGAAAATGACAAGTATTGCATATCATAGTGTATTCAAAGGTCTTTGACTTTCAATGTCAGATGCAGACACCACTTTCTAGTCTCAATCCTGCAATGCATTTTACAGTAAAAGACAAACATCACATCCAGGCCTCAAGACTGTAAATGGTAAACTTTTGAATTCAAATTTAGCAGCAATTATAGTGGGTATGCACAGAAATCAGATGATTCCCTTAGCTCAGAAATGATGCCTTGCATGTGTATCGCTGATATTTAATTGCAATGACAGTGTGTGCACGAATGGAAGGATTTACATTGTTTGTCAACTACGTCATGTACTTAGATTGCTGATATTTAATTGCAGTGACAGTGTGTGTGTATGTGAATGGAAGGATTTCCATTGCTTGTCAACAATGTCGTGTACTTAGATTGCTGATATTTAATCGCAGTAACAATGTGTGTGTGAATGGAAAGATATCCATTGCTTGTCAATATTGTCTTGTACCCACATTACTGATATTTAATTACAATGACAATGCGCGTGTGAATGGAAGGAATTCCACATCTTATCAATGGTGTCTTGCATGTGTATTGTTGATATTTAGGTGTAACAGCAGTATGTGAGTGAATGGAGAGTTTCCATAGCTTACCGATGATGCCTTGCATTTATATTGCCAATATTTAACTGCAATAACAATGTGTGTGTGTGAATGGAAGGATTTCCAAAGCTTATCAATGTGATTGGCATTTGCATTGCCTACATTTATACAATGGTATATGCAGGGAAGTAATTTTCCAAAATATGAATTATGCGTTGTGCTTGTACTGAGGGTACTCAAAGTTTTCAGGTATACTCTCTAAGGAGATGGGCAATATCCTTGCCATCCACAACACACACCAAATTTCATAAATGAACTAACACTACCACGAGCATAACCAAGCAGCCAAGGTCAGATTGCTACAAGAGGACTTTGTCATATGAAGCAAGGTCATCACATTGTGTTAAAAGCCCATCCATAAGTCAGAACCTAAGGATAAGATGGTGACCATTCCTTAGGCAAGTTGACTCTTTACCTTTGAAAAGTTCTAGGGCTTTCATTAGAAACTCCATTGCCAGACATAAAGGATATCACGAAGGATGCTCCAGCAAGCACCATAAATCCATGCACATGGAGGTACATGCGCAATCAGCTGCCTGAACCGGGTTATCTAGATTTTGGACAGACTCAATGACATCCAGAAGTCCCTACTTAATAGTCTAAAGAAAACATGAGGCAGTTTGAACTTTGTACATGGTGTAACCTTGTGTCACTCTTGTAAGTAACCCATGGCGGTGTACCTGAGAAAGCTTGAGTAACCCTTCTTTGAATTATGTCATGGTTCATGTGAAAAAGAGACCATCACACCGTTATAAATGCTGGTGGACCGATGGAAATTTCATAGCACAACCTTCAGATTTCAAATGAAGGTTTCCTAAATATCTCTGTCAGATCCAGGAGTGGGTTCCAAGGAATATGGAAATTTGGTACGGCTGCATCCTATATCTATATATATATATATATACACCAACACATTATACTTCACATATGTTTTAGGACAACTCCAATGAAGTTATATGAAGGTGAATTATTTGCATAATAAGATCTCTGCTATAGACTGACTTCCTTGCCCTGAGGAATCCTCTATTTTACATGCATAGGAAGAAGGAGAGTTGTTAGTATGATACAAATTACACAAGGTTCCACAAACTGAGAATATCCACCTCAACTAGGGGTCTATTAACTATCAGAGTATAAAATGGCTTGGACATGATTGCTGATCCTAAACCAATGATTGTGTATAAGTTCCAGCTTGGGATTTATGTCTGAAACCCTACCTGGCTTTAGACCTTCAAGGTAGTCAGACATAAGGATAATTAGCCAGATGGATAATTTTTAGGAGTTTGAAATTACTGCTTACACCCTTGTATATGTCCAGGAGAGCGATGACTGTGGCCCCAAAACATCATCATGCAATTGTACCTTAGACTCTCAGCAGCAGAAAAAAGAAGAAGTAATAATGAAAATATGTAAGACAAATAAGAGGGGAGTCTGTTATATACTTTGTTTGAAATGGTTCTAGCCAAAAGAACATTTTAGTAACAAATCATGCCACAAGCTCCATGTTTCAAGTTTAGAATTTATATGACATCATTAAATTTCCTATTATAGAGACTGGGGGTTTATTTTACCACAAAGGAAAGGTTATTAGACTTAAGAGGTTGGTCTAGATGCAGTTTAGTCTAAATGGGATAAGATTTGGTGCAGACAATTGTTTCTGCGTGTATGCAGGGAATATTCCTAAAAATGTAGACGCCTATCATGGAAGGACATACAATCAATCCTTAGGGATCAAATTCATCAAGCCCTAAAAGGTAGCAACAAAGGTACTTCAACCAATATCCCATCTCATATTCTGCTTTTGTAGTAGGAATCAACCCAGCAAGATAAAAAATCTAAAATAACTCTTGTATGATGATAACCGTTGAGGTCACAAGACCAATCTGCATTTGTTATAGGAGAGAGACCTTTGGTCAATGAAGGTGATCTCTTGGAATATAGGGGAAATTAATGGTAAAAGCAACGACTCTTATACAATAAGATATGTACCGAATCACCTGATATTCTTATGTTTCAAGAAATAAAAAGTTCTAAGATTATGATAGAGACCCTACTCAAATATTTCTGGAAAAAGGGCAAATTGACAGCCATAAATGCCAAAGACATGATTGGTGACATTGCCATTCTTTGGAGTCTAAACATGATTCTACTTCACAATTTCTTTGCCATAGAAAGAAGTTTAATTGCTCAGTTTTACCTTGTGATCCTCATAAAATGCATTCATCACCAATGTATAGGGTTTGCATCTTCTTCTGGAAACAGACAAATGCTTGCAGAATCTAGCCAACTTTGTACATCTCAATGGATATTCTCATTGGATTCTAAGAAGGGTTTTCAGCTTTATTTCTTCCTTAAAGTAAAAGAAAAGGAGGAATTTGTAGACATGATCAAGATAATGAAGCATTCAACACCTTTATCAGTGATCTGAGACTGATTGACGTGGAAACCCTCAATGGGATCCATGACTGTAACAATAAATGTGGGGGATCACAATAGGTAGTTTGCAAGTTGGACTGTTTCTTGATTTTAGAATCCTTAATGCTCCGTGGTCAAGGTCTACACACCAATATTCTCCCTTCGACTAGACTAGATCACTGGCCCATATGTTTCACTCTCGACATCCCAGGTATCCCCATTAAAAAGCCCCTTGTATTTGAATTTTTTTGGCTTTACCACACATACATTTAGAAAAACATCAATCAATGGTGGAATGAATATGTCATACACAAAAGGACTCTAATGTATCATTTCCAACAAAGACTTAAAAACCTCAATCAACATCTCAAGACATGGAATATGATAGTCTTTGTAGACATTTTCCAAGCCCAAAAGATCTAGAATCAAGAATGGCACGTATTCAAAAACAAATGATTCATGGAAGAGATGAATCCCTTATTGGCCAAGAGCAACAGTTTTTCACCCAGCCCAGTGAGTGACATCAACAAGAAGAAATACTTTGCTGGTTGAAATCACAAGTACAATGGCTCAAGAAGGAGAACACAACTCGAAATTCTCTCTCCTCTCAAAACTCAAATAGGACGGTTTCACTACCATTCACATGATCACCAAACACATCCCCTAATTTGTCTTGAAAGAACAGGCCACCAGTCCCATGAGACCCATCACTTTAGTATATGTCAAATTGACAGTCATGGATATGTCTGCCAGAAAATATCCAAGTCCTAACGTTTTCACCACAAATTTCTTCCACCACATTTGGTTCACTATTAAAAATGAGGTCTAGGCATTGAAAGAAAAGTTACACCGAATCTCAGGTGCCTTTCCAACCATAAAGGCTACCTTCATCACTCTAATTCCAAAAGAGGACAAAGCACTCAATCCCTCCAAACTCCAAGCTATAGGTCTCTGCTATGTTATTTACAAAATGAGATGAGAGGGGTGCACTAGCTGTTGCTGTAATACAATGATTGCAGCCTATAGATCTAGTCACCTCTTAAGGTTTCCATCTCACACCTCTATTAGATCTAACACTGGTGGGTTTTTACAATCAAGGGCTCTATACCTTGGCTCATTGAGGTTTTTAACTTTTCAACTTCCACTAGATCTACTCCCTTCAACCACCAAAAAGTTGTGACGTGCATATTTTTTCACTAGTGTTTCTGATTACAATCAAACTGTAAGATGCAAAATTTTGGCTCCATTTCCATATTGGGGTCATAATAGTGATTTTGTGTAGTATTGTAGGTGTTATGCGCTCAAGAGGTTTTCCTCCATACATATCAAAGCCCTATCTTGAAACGTAATTTTTTCCTTGCCTAGGAACTAGATTGAAGTCTGCCATCCAAGGCCAAATTTATATGCCATTTCTGAATTGGTATCATAATAGTGATTTTGAAATGTATTGAGGAAGTTATGACTATTTTATGTTACAATTTTGTTCAAACTCACTTGGAGTCACAATCCTCGTGGAAAAGGGAGATCCATTGGATGTAAAATTTTCTTATTTTTTTTACAAACTCTAGATCTACTTATATTGCTTCATGGCATACTAACAGTCACAGAATTATATTTTCTGTGCAAGATCTAGCATAAATAGAAATATGCATTTGCACAACCACCACATTTGGGAAACCATGATGGTCATGTTCAAGACCATGTCGCATGTCCTCCAACCATCATTGATCTCTAATCAAGAGATCTTACTCTTGTGACTTTTTTTGTAATGTCAATGATCTTTATTTTGCTCCAACATCTTCTCTCTCACCTAATTCTCTTCTTGCTGACACGTGCACGCTTAGTAGCAGCATAACACTTTGAGCGTTATTATTCATTAAGTTATGTACCTCTTGAATTGGAAATTGGGTTAGGTAGCTACATAGCAACTTTGAGTTTTCTTCCAAGTCTGGGTACTTGTCTACGATCTCTAGCACATATGCAAGCCTTTGAAAGCATGAGAATGTGCAAGAATAAACTCTTGGAATAAATATCCATTTCATTATAAGGGCTTCTCTTACGTTGATGTCATAATGTCGGCAAGGACATTTGTAGATAGCTTGACACAGAGAAAGTGTCAGCAAGGACATTTGTTAGCTTGCATTTCGATGTATATTTGTGGCTTCTTCAGCACAAGTGTACACCATAGTGATGATTCGGTTCTGTGCTTGTGCTGAGGTGAGACCGACATTTTATGAACAATGCTGGTCAATGTTCCTAGAATAGAGTTTAGATTGTTATCATCCTTGCTGGCATGTGAAGGTTTGTTAGACCTTATATATTCTCATGTTGTAGATGTATTGATTAAGTTAGTGAAACTGGCACCTCCCCATTGACATATTTTCATCACCAAATTGCCAAATGCTATTAAACGATTGAGCAAGGTTGCAGTGAGTGAACTCCAGTGTTTTTGTTGAGGCAAACACCATGCTTCTTTCAAGTAAAATGTCGAGTGCTACAATTCTTAGGGTACTTCAGGACTTGAGCTCTCTTGCTTCCTCACTTAACAAGGAAAAGGATGAATAGGTACTACCTTATCGAGATCATGATGAAAGTGTTATTACAATCAAGAGTCTAAATTTAGTGTTGAACTCCTATGGCAACAACTGGGTCTCTGCATCAGTAAGATAGAAAAAACTGGTCATCTTCATTGTCTATTGTACCTGTGTCTTCTGGTGCTAATGGAGTTTTACTCCCTCTACCACCAGGCACACAGTAGATCTTGCCATATATTGACGTATTTTTGTAATATGTGAAAAGTTGCAACCTCATCAAATGACACTTACACAGCTAGAAATAGAATACACCAATGCTACCATTAGTGAGATAAAATCAACTACAAGTTCATCTCATTCCTTAGTGCTCAAGATCCTAGCCCATTGATTACACATAATCCAAGGGAATATCCTTCACTTGACAAGTCAAACAACCAGTAAACTCAAGATAACAATCTCAAGATGAGTCCACATGTGCTACATTATTAGATTGACAGGGTAAACTGATATCCTATTGCCTGTTCAGATTGCTGGGTGTTTTTTTTAATGTACAGACTTTAAACACGTGCCCAACCCATTTCCTTGCAAGCACTACTAAGCATAGGATGATAATATGGGCATTTTCATGGATCAGATTCCAGCTAGCTATTGCCTCTGCTTTTAGGCATATGGAAAGTTAAGTTCATTCCAGGGGAATTCGATTGCTTGTTTCTTTGTGTCAATTTATCTACAAATGTCCTTGCTGACACTGTGACATCAACGTAAGAGAAGTCCTTATAATGAAATGAGTATTTATCCTAATAGTTTATTCTTGCGTATTCTCATGCTTTCAGGACTTGCATATGTGCCAGAAATCATAGACAAGTACCCAGACTTGGAATAAAACTCAAAGTTGCTATGTAGCTACCTAACCCAATTCCAATTCAAGAGTACAAAAATTAATGAATAATAACACTCAAAGTGTTGTGCAGCTACTGAGCTCCATTATGTAGAAACAGAGATCTAAACGAGTTAAAACTCAATTCATGGACAATTGAAGAGTTAGATTCAACATTCAGTATTGCAATGAGAATATATGAAGTGCACCAATCTTATCTATGCATTCATAAGTAACATCTGACAAACACCTTTGGCATCTAACTTTTAGTTTTTACTGGAGATGCATGAACCATTATATAAACAGAATGCAATCTTTTGGGAAGTCCATTCAAATGTGGAACATTACTATGGAAGCCAAGTTAAGCATTAATATAGCATGCATTAAATTTTTTTGCATTGAATTGTTGTTGTTTGCAATTTGCTTGTGTTTTCTCTAGAAGTAAATCCACCACACACTAGATTTCCTTTACCCTACAATGTTATTTCATGCTTGTGTCCTTCTACTTGTTGGAAGAATTGTCATTGAGGTCAAAGGGTGAATAAGCCATATGCCTTGAGAAGCTTGATCAACATATCAGTGGGATTCTCAACATATATATGTTATTGGTGTTTTTGTTGGATGTGGACGGTATATTTGACATCACATCAGACCTGTTCAAAACATTGATCATTGATGTGATCCAGTTTCTAGCATGATTTTTGTTAATGCAGTTGGTGATGACCAACTTGAAATTTAACTTGCCATAAACAAAGAGTATGAGGAAGACTCTGCTAAAGTTGGACTTGCTTCCTAAAGGACTCTCACCAGTAATAAATTTTATCAGTCACTCAGTTGTTAGCATGGAAAAATCAGAAATTAAAGCTAATTCTCATGGATTATTTCATAACATAGATGGAACCAGATTCAGTCCAATTGAAGAAGCAGCGCTTGTTCTTAATACATCAAATGCAACTGCACATTCCTCATTTGCAAATGTGATTAACAAGGAAGCAAAAGATATGAATAGGTCTGGAAAGTTTGATTACTTATTTAATAGCTGACCCATCGAAGACACACTAGAATGCAATGTTGATAATGAAGATGAGGGTCGGGAGGCTATATAGCTTTTGTGCACAACATGATATATTGTGCTGAAATTGCATGCAAAGAGGAAAGCAATTATAGAACGAGATGGCGACTAACAAATTGCTTATGTTTCATAGCCAAGGAGACGAGTAACTTTTGATAGTTATGATAGGTTAGCACATCAAGAACTTCAAAAGGTCTCAAAGAGACTTGCTACCACTCAATCTAGCAGGGGTCCTAGGAGGGGTACCTATGGGACAACTACTAGACCAAATGACAACAATAGAACAAAGGCTCATTGTCACGACAACCTATGTCCCCTCCTGTTCTCAGATTTTCACCAAAGGGAGGAGTCCCTATAGTCCTCACTTGAGATAGATGTATCTCTAAGGAAGTTTAGAAGTGAGGCAAGGTTCCTAATTCAATGGAAAGTTCAATGAAAGTACAAGTTTTGGGAGAATATAGGAAGACCTTTTAAGAAAAAACCCTTGATAGAAGACCTTTTTTCCCTTGCCTTGTCTTCTCCAAGTGGGGTGCATGGTTTTTTGTTTGTTTGTTTGTTTGTTTGTTTGTTTGTTTGTTTTTCCTTTTGTATATATATATATATAGAGAGAGAGAGATTATTTTTTTATTTTTTTATTTTTTTATTTCTTTCATGAGCTAGAAAAGTGGTTCCAGTAGTTGCATTCACCTCCAGGTAGTGCGTATTACTAGAGGACACAGTGAAGAGGAGGCTGAGTTTGCTTGTGGTGTCTTGCAGTGGAGTTTAGTTGGAAGATTTTTTGGATAGGAAGCATAGGAATTTGCTGTCACTTTGGAGAGTTTGGGAGCTGGAAGAGTGTACTTCTTTGAAGTGTGACTTTCACACTTCCTGGGCCAATGTAGAGGCAACACTTGGTGCACACGTGGCAGGTAGAGTATCAATATTTGAGGTTGAAATTTGTCGGGGAGGTTAAAGGAAGTATTTGAGGAGGAGATTGCTTCATTTGTGGAGCTTGGGAGGAGGATTTTGTTGGGGTTCTTTGCAGGGTTCTTTTTCAGGGCAGCTTGGAGGGCGTGGGCATATTGGAAGCCAAATTTGGGAGTTTGGATTCAGCCCAAACCCTTTCTGGGTTTTTGACAAGGATCCTAGATATAAAGTTTCAACATTAAGAAGCACCGGAGACTAGATTTCTTGTAGTTCCTTTCTAGCCAGTAATGTAGTTTCTGGGGACAACACAAAGCATTAGAGGAGCAGTCATTTCCAGCTTCGAGATTATTGTTTTATCACCTAGGTCTTGTCAAGATTTCCCTTGAGGCAAGCCCAGGTGCATTTCTCCATATTATTGTACTTGCTCCATTTCATTAATAAAATGGCTTAGCTGGTTCTCACTTTTGGATTTTTAATAAGCATTTGTTGATTGTTTTAATTTCCTGTGTCACAAATCGATTTTGTTTTTCATATCACTATTCATTTAAGTGTGTAACATTACAATACCCCTTTAACAATTACCTTCATTAGCATTACTTAATGTGTTAAAATTGGCAACCAGGGCAAAACTTCCTCTGGGTCATCTTATTCATGGCTGATAATATTTTTATTAGATTCCTCTCGTCGAGAAGTGTAGGATTGATATAAAGATCATCCGACTCCGATAAGTATTCATGGAGATATGAATTTATTTTGATTATGGAATTACTATCAAGCCGACCTACAACTCATGTAGGCTCAAAAGCCCAACAGTCGCATCTATTCAAACACCAACGTTGTGTATAAATATAAGAGGACCTTTTCCTCATTAGCACTCACTCTTCTCATCACATCTCTCTCTCTCTACGGCGCAGAAATGAGTCTCTTCTCTACTGTGCAGAAATGGGTCTCTCTCTCACACATGTGAAGCCGAAAGCTGTTGAACCTGAAGCTGCAACTGCAGATCCAAAGATTGAGCTGCGTGGCCTAGAAGATCTCCTCTTTGGAACTGCAATGTAGGTTCATCTGAACCTCCTCTGAAAGCCGCAACTTTTGGTGGTGGAATGAAGTCAATCCAACGAACGGTTTGCAAGATATCGACTGCCCTAGTTTGAAGCCGGAAACTGCTGAAACTGAAGTTGCAACTGTAGAAGTAAAAATTGACCTACGTGGCCTAGAAGATCTCCTCTTTGGAACTGCGCTATAGGTTCATCTGAAACTCCTCTGAAAGCCACAACTTTTAGTGGTGGAATGAAGACAATCCGACGAATAGTTTGCAAAATATCGACTGCCCTAGTTTGAAGCCGAAAACTGCTGAAACTGAAGTAACAACTGCAGAAGTAAAGATTGACCTGCGTGGCCTAGAAGATCTCCTCATCTGAATTGCGTTGTAGGTTCATATGAACCTCATCTGAACTGTGTTGTAGGTTCATCTGAACCTCCTCTGGAAGCTGCAACTTTTGGTGGTGGAATGAAGTCAATCCAACAGTCGGTTTGTGAGATATTGTCTGCCCTAGTTTGATAATGAAGCCGCTAATGCTGATGTTGCTGATCTAGGGTTTGCTACTGTTGATATGAATCAGATTTATTGTACTATTTCTCTCTGTTGAATTATTGAAGATAAAAGAAGATTTGATCAAAGGGTCTCCCCACACATTGTTGGGTTTGTCCCTGGCTAGCCGCCACATCTTGTGTCTCTTGCCTTGGCTTGTTTTCTGTCGATCGTTTAATGTTCTATCTGTACTTTACTTTATGTACATGTGATTGCTAATCTATGGAATATAATAAGAAAAAGAAGTAAACTGTTATAAGCATAGAACATACCATAACTTAACATAATGGAGTTTCATGGATAAATTATAAAAAGATTCTCACTAGGAACATTCTTTTCATATCATCAATGAGTAACACATGCAAAACTTCCAAAGATCACAATTTCACACCATATCAAGTAGATTAGGGCATAAATCTTCACTATGAGAAGTAATTCCATGCACTAAACATTTACATAAAGATATTCAACAAGAAAAAAGCACTTGCTAGACAATATGAAGTATAGCCATCCATCAACAATGCATCTAGAAGCTCCAAAAAGATAGCAATAAATCCATACATCAAAGTGCATCCCAAAAACATCCAAATCTTCTCCAAAATTGCAGGTCCAAATCCTTTAATGAGGCTACTGAAAATCCCAAGTGTGATGGTTTGTAATGATACTAGGTGTCATGTATTTATACAAACTCTAGCAATTCAAATTTCTAATTATGAAGCCCCTAAAACATAACAAATGATGTGAAGACCATTGGTTACAATACAACCAAGATAACTTAACAAATAATCAATATTTATCTCATTTTTAGCTCATGTAGGGATGATGTCATCCATGCGAAGTGCTCTCCAAGGCTAGTGTTGAGGCCTCTTGTGCTCAAAGTGTGGGAGAGGGCCTCCAAATCAATAAAGAAGGGGGACATGGCCTCGAAATGTTGCAAAACATCTCCAAATCCCTATTTAGGCTATGTGGACTCAAAATGGGTCTCATGTGTCTCCAAATGGCTCAATATCAAGTCAATGCTCCATTAATGAGGGCATGAAGATGACACAAGCCCTCCCATGTCTCTCTGGATGAGACAAAACCTCCTTTAGGCCATGGATTAGTTGCCGTGTGTCGGGTGTCGATGTGTGTCTAGCTGGGAAACATGGTTCAAGCGCATCATCTCTATGTTATTGGGGCATGAACAAACAATTTGTGGTGTTGAAGAAGCCCATAGTGGAACAGTCAATGCTTTGCAATGGTGGAGGCCCATGGCTCTCAACACTCACCCTACAAGTGCCATTATGACCCACTACAGGGCTTGGATCCCATATAGGGAGACCAAGTTCAAGATGGAGACCCACCTGCAATCCTGTATAAGATCCAATGTGTCCTCTTCACCTTCCAGTACGACAATCCATTAATGTAATTAAGTAAATAAGCTTACTAACCAGGGGCAAAAGTGGACACTTCATAGTGGAATTCCCTTCCAAATGGGATTTAAAATGTATAGGTGTTACCAAGCGCAACAAGAGAGGTTAATAAAGGACCCTATTAGGCGGTTTCAACCTATAAGAGCGTGACAGGTCCATGATACATCCATCAAATCACATTTGTGATGTGAAATGGTGATGGAACAAAGTGGGGGCAAAGGGAATGCTCTGAGCCACATGCCATGGCGCTAGGGTAGCTATGATGAAGGAAATGCACACCAGTATATGGATGTAATATGCAGATTTATACAACCATTTTTAAGTCTATTTTAGACATCTAAACAAAGATATTACTAGACTCTCTAGGACATATTTGAAGTCTGATAGACTACTGAAGTTTTGAGACTTGTAGAGAAAAAAACATAATAGTTTCCTATTAGCTTTTTATGGTGGTTGTAAGGTGGCATTAGTGCCTCTAAAAGCAAAGGGGCATATGGGGTCAGAAAAGACTCTCGAGAGGACAAAGTCAATGAGACAATGATGATGGTAAAACTCCAACTTGTAGGTTTACTCAAACCTTTTCCTTTTGTCTTATACTTCAGAAATTCATCGAATAGGAGATCACAAGTGAAGACAGTCTCCAAGATTATGGGTTTTGTATTGATCATGGACAATTTAGTCATGCATTCAACCAAATGTAAAGAGACATACAATCATGTAAAATAATCAATGGAAAATACAAATAAAGAGAAATTTTGTTAGTTGATTTACAATCCCATAATCACCATCAAAGGCAGTGGAAGAACCCAAAGGCAATGACAAAAAGATATAAGAAAGTCTACCATTCCTCTACAAGGTATTCAAATTTATGATGTGAAATGATAAGCAGTTCCCTGAATAGGTTCATCAAACTTCAATGGTCTCAAACAAGTATGATGGAAAACAATGAAAAACTATAAACATGAACCTCATCACAAATACAAGTGACAAGGTTATGGTAATGGAACATATGTGGTTTTCAGAGACAGAGGAATTTTGAGACCATGTCCTGACAACAGAAAACATAGGGGATGCACTCAAGGATATCTTAATCAGGAAAGCATGAAAATGGTTATGCTAACCTACACGTCAACTTTATTGGTGGTCAGATGAGAAAGTGTCATGATAGGCATGACATTTGCCAATTATATTCCATCTATTTTCTTTCTATTTTTGGTCCTTAAGATCTTTCCATGAATCTCATAACGTGGGAGGTTTCCCCATTTAGAGAATTCACATTGTTCGCTTTATTTGGAGATTTAATTTGTTGTAAAACTGACTGTTGAAATCAAACATGCATGTCGTTGACATTTCCTTGAAGATTATGGTATGTAAGCAGCTATAGGATTGGCCTTGAAAGCAATTATAAGAGGAGTGAACAACATGGAAAATGGACTAAATAACTCCCAAATCAGCAATGAGTTGACTTATTCTTATCAGTAAGGTTAAAAGGCAGGGTTTTGCAACAAGATTCCACTGAAATAGCAGATCATAATACACTTGGCAAGCATGAAGACTTTGTCAAGCTAAGCATGGTTTCTTTCCTCTTCCACAAGTAGTTAAGGTGAATTGCTATTCATGATTTGGGCCTCTGTATAGGCAGAGTTGAGGGGATGTACAAGGGTTGAACAATATTCTTTAAGCAGTTTTACAACAACAAATCTCATCATCCTCTCACCTACCAATTCCAATGATCCACTCCACCAGTGCATGCTACTAGGATTATTGTAGCCTGTCATGTATGCCACTATGATGTAATTCAATCCCTTGAGTAACAAAGTAATTTGGGTCAACTACGCCTTGACTTTAACTCTTCAAATATTTTAGTTGAAGAGTTGTTAGTTGTATTCAAGTGTTTGGTTAGATTTAATGCACTTACAGTATATCAATAAGCGACAAAATTTTGCCATAATAGAAAATATTGTACCCTCTAACCAAATGGCCAACTTCATATTTGACCACCACCATATTCATTATCTGAGTATAAAATTGAGGGCGTAGATCTTTTACCATGCATATTTTATACAATACCCATAGGGGTATTTTACCAATTGTGAAATATGACACTTAATAGGATAGGACTTTAGATTTTGCATTGAATTTTCCAAACTAGCATTGCCAACAAAATTTAAAATATAGGAAAACAGATTTAGACTCAAAGGATTAAATCATACTCAACTCCTTTTTTCCCTTGTAGTGTGGCTCTTCCACTGGATTTTCTGCGGTCCCCTAGATGGTGTCTACCGTGTTCCCACCTTCCCCTACTCTTCATACCACTAGACCAAATACCCCTTCCTTGTTGTCTATTACCCCTTAGAAGAAAAATCCAATGCATGCACCTAATCGACGAAGGCCCACTCCATTTGTTTCCACACCCCTTGCTGACCACCAAGAAGCCTTCATCCTCCCATATTCTTTTTCCATCATTGCATTGTGCTTTCTTGACCATTTTCTTGTCAAACAAAAGGTCCCTCCATCTTGTAGGAGTATGCCAGCTACCCTTGCCTCCCAAATTTTATTATTATATATTTTTTTGATGTTGCCAGGAAACCTCCATGCGCTTAGGTACGAGATAGTTTTCTTTTATGTGGTTGAATCCAATTACAAAGAAGCATGTCCAACTGATATATATGTATATGTATATGCACATATGCATATGCATGTGTATGTATGTGTTTTTTCTTTTTCTTTCAACTTGTCCCTTGTGCACACTTGTTGGTCGCCATGGCTACTACCAAACAGGTCAACATCCCAAGCAATTTTCCCCTTCCTCCGCTTTCGAATAAGTGTCCTCAAAATTGACCTTTTTTGTTTAGTTAATTTTACAATGTTTATGATAAAAAAGTAATGTGACTGGGACTATTATAAATACAAGAGTTATACCTCCTGCAATTTAGGAGATCAGTTCAGTGAGAGGAAGTAACCTAGCAACTCAATGAATAAATAAAGAACCAAGGCAGATTTGAGGTAAATAGTTTGAGGTCCAAAAAGAAAGGAGAGAGATATCTGAAGAATTTAGAAAAGGAACTCACTAAGGAAAAAAATCTATATGGGCTTGTGGAGTGCGAGGCATATTCCAAGAGGATTAACGAGGTCTGAGATAAGTAAACAAATATGAGTATATGAGAGAAAGTGAAGATAAGCTAAGGAACTTGGTCAAGGTAGTGTAGACAAAATTCAGAAGGGACTACCACAAAAGTATATACCTGAGTAGATTTATGAAATATATATTTGAGCAAAGTTCTGAAGTGTAAATGTGTCATAGCAAAGGTCTGAAGGAGCGAAGATATGAAACATATTTATGTATCTCTATGGAAAGAGGGAGAGGTTCTTAGTAATAGGGTTCATGTTTTCTTGTGGAGAAAGGTTGTGATTAAGCTTGTCAAGTCTGAGTTGACTATAATCCAATTGGAGTTGTTGTGAAGTAAAGATTGTCATAAAATACAAATTGACCATATTGCTCAAACTAGTTTTTGAAGAGTTTTTTTGTAATATATTATTTGGAGCACCTTTGAAGAAATCATTTGAAGCATTCTTGAATAGACTTAACGTTAGTTTTGAAACAAAAGTAAAGTAATCCTTGCACACCAAAGGACATTCTTTAAAGAACACATGAAGAGCCTAGGAGACACCTTCATCGAATGATAAAATGTTAGCATACTTTGAGCATCTTTTGAGTTGAAAGTAGAGTGTATTCATGATGATATTAATTGAACATTCTTCAAGCCTTTGTTGAAACAATAGTCACTCTTGAAGCATAGTTGATGACCAACACTTGAAGACTTGTTTTGTTGAAGCAATCATCCTTGCAGTATAGTTGAAGACCAACACTTAAAGACTTGTTTTGTTGGAGTAGTCATCCTTGTAGCATAGCTAAAGATCAACACTTGAAGATGTGTTTTGTTGGCACAACCATAAAATTTTTGTTGAAGCAGGCCTAAAGTTTTTGTAGAGGTAGATTTGAGAGCGCTTTGTAGACCCATCTTGGATACATTTTTTAGAATTATTTGAAGTTTTTGATGGAGGCTTGAAGCAGTATTGAAGCCACCTTAAGGGATTGAAGAAAACTGAGAGGTTGGGTTCCTAAAGGATTGGAGTCGTCATATAAGGTTGGAGCCTTGTGAGAAACTAGGTTGGAGCTTGGATTAATATGTGAGGATTGGAGTTCTCATACAAGGTTGGACCCTTGTGAGGGACTAGAATGGAGCTTGGATTTGTAGTTGAATATTAGAGTCCTCGCTTGGAGCCTTGAAGGAGTTAAAGATTTTGTTGTACTAGTTTGAACTTGGGTTTTTAGAGTCCTCATCATTTTAATTAACAAAATTATTTTCTTGCTGCACATCTTGTGTTTTGGTTTAACAGGTGATTTTAACTGGCATAATATAACAATTGTAAAGAAATATTGATTCAACCCCCCTCTCAATATTTCCAACACTAGCACACCTTACATTTTTTTCACCTTGCAATATTTTTATTGACATGCTAAAAGGAACTTTCACAATGCAATGTATTGTTGGTAATCTAGTTGTTTATGATATAAGGAAATCTAACACGTGTTAGAGTTTCTTCATCTTGGAATGTTCTTATTAGCAATGTTCTTGTGTTAAAAGGAAATATAGCATGCACTGGATTTCTTTTGGCATGCAATGTTGTTGTTTGTAGTATGCTTGTATTTGTGCTACAATTAAAGCTAACACACATTAAATTTCTTTCAGCTTGCAATGTTGTTATTGGAAATGTGCTTATGTTTGGGCTAGAAAATATGCTAGATTTTTTTTGCTCTGCAATGTTGTTGTTGTCAATTTGGCTGTTTATGTTAGAAGTAAATCTAGCACGTGTTAGATTTCCTTCACCTTGGCAATGTTATTGGAAATGTGTTTGTGTTTGGGCTAGAAGTTGTGCTAGATTTTTTTTGCTCTGCAATATTGTTGTTTATTATAGAAGGAAATCTAACATGTATTAGATTTCCTTCACCTTGGCAATGTGCTTGTGTTTGTGTTAGAAGGAAATATAGCATGTGCTAGATTTCTTTTGGCATGAAATGCTATTGTTGGTAGTATGCTTGTATTTGTGCTACATGTAAAGCTAACATGCATTAAATTTCTTTTATGTTGCGATGTTTTTATTGGAAATGTGCTTGTGTTTGGGATATAAGTTGTTCTAGATTTCTTTTTCCATGCAATGTTATTGTTGGTAACATGCTTTTGTTTATGCTAGAAGCAAATCTAACACGCTAGATTCCTTTCACCCTTTGTTGTGTGCTTGTGCTATGCTTTAATCTAGCACATGTTAGATTTTCTTCACCTTGCAATGTTGTTATTGGCAACATGCTTCTATTTTGGCTCGAAATAAATCTAGCATGGACTAGATTTTTTTTTCACTACAATGTGGTTGTTGGCAATACGCTTTTGTTTGTGCTAGAAGTAAATCTAATATGTGTTAGATTTCTTTTATCTAGAAATGTTGTAATGTGTTTGTGTTTGTGCTAGAAGGAAATCTAGCATACATTAGATTTCTTCTATGAGTTTATTGACAATGTGGTTGTATATGCATTAGAAGGAAATCTAGTATGCACTAGTTTTCTTTCACATTGCAATGTTGTTGTTGGCAATTCAATTGTTTGTGCTAGAAGGAAATCTAGTATGCGTAATATTTCCTTCACCTTACAATGATGTTATTGGCAATGTGCTTGTGATTGTGCTGAAAGGAAATCTAACATGTGATAGATTTCTTTTTCCCTAGAATGTTTTTGGTAATATGTTTGTGTTCCTGCTATAACAAAATCTAGCATGCGCTAGATTCTTTAACCCTACAATATTATGTGTTTGTGTTTGTGCTAGAAGCAAATACACCACACATCGGATTTCTTTTGTATTGCAATGGCGTTTTTGACAATGTGCTTGTTTGTGCTAGAAGTCAATCTAATATGTGGTATGTTTCTTTCACCTTACAATATTGTTATGTGCTTGTGTTTGCGAGAGAAGGAAATCTAGCACGTGTTCGATTTCATTCACCTTGCAATGTTGTTATTGATGACATGCTTGCGTTTGAGATATAAGTAAAAATAGCATGTTAGATCTAATTCACCTTGTAATATTGTTATTCGAAATATGCTTATGTTTGTGATAGAAGAAAATCTAGCACGAGATAAATTTATTTTACAATACAATATTGATGTTGGCAATATGTTTGTGTATGGTGGAAGGAATTCTAGCATGCACTAAATTTATTTTACAATGCAATATTGGTGTTAGCAACGTGCTTGTGTTTGTACTAGAATAAAATCAAGTATGCAATAGATTTCTTTCACAATGCAATATTGTTGTTGGCAATGTGCTTGTATTTGTGCTAGAATGAAATATAACCTGCATTGGATTTCTTTTGCAATGCAATATTGTTGGAAATGTACTTGTGTTTGTGCTAGAAGGGAATCTATCATGCATTGGATTTCATTTTCCCTACAATGTTATTGCTGACAATGTGCTTGTGTTTGTGCTAGAAGTAAATCAAGCGTAGGCTAGATATCTTCCACCTTGCAATGTTGTTTTTGGCAATGTGATTATGTTTGTGCTAGAAGAAACTCTAGAATGTGTAAAATTTCTTTTACTTTGCAATGTTTTTGTGAGTAATATGCTTCTATTTATGCTAGAAGGAAATTTAGCATGTGGTGGATTTTGTTCGCTTTAGAATATTGTTGTTGGCAATGTGCTTGTGTTTGTGCTAAAAGGAAATCTAGCATGTGCTAGATTTATTTGACCATGTAATGTTGCTTCTAGCAATGTGCTTATGTTTGTAGTAGAAGGAATAATATTGATTGTTAGCTTTCATTTGAGGTGCAATGTTATTGTTCGAAATGGGCTTCTACTTGTGATATAAAGAAAGCTAGCACACATTATCTTTCCTTCATAATGCAATGTTGTTATTAGAAATATGTTTGTTGTTATGCTAGAAGGAAGGTTAGGATGTGTTAAATTTCCTTCATCTTGCAATGTTATTGTTGAAAATGTCTTTGTGTTTGTGATAGAAGTAAAACTTGCACGTGTTAGATTTTTTTGCAATGCAACATTATTGTTGGAAATGTGCTTGTATTTGTGTCAGAAGGAATTATAGAATACATTAGATTTCTTTTTACTTGTTCCAAAAGGAAAACTATCAATATTTCACCCTCGCTAAGGTTAGTGCTATGATATTGTTGTTGGCAGTGCATTTTTGATTATGCAAGAAGGATACCTAGTGATTACTAGCTTTCTTCTAGACACCATTACACTTATGCAACCAATACTCTAGGGGTGGCATTGTCTCAATAAACAATGGCTAGAGTTATAACTTTTGATGTGCCCTTTTATTGAATTTGAAACAATTTATGAAGATCAATGATAGTGCAAAAGAAGTGTATATAAATATATGTTGTTGTTGGCACTACATTTGTGCTAGAGTTGGAAGGAAAGATAAAGGTATAGCTTTCCTTTTGGCACAAATAAAATAATCCAATCATAATTATTTGATCCATGGAGAATAATGTGATCTCTGTATATTTTTGAAGTTTATAAATAAATGTATTATAGAGGTATACTATACTTTTCTTCCAAAGCACATATACGCAACCTTAAAGCATCAAGAACAAATTTTTAACATGTATTGTTTTTATCTCCATTTTATTGTATAGTTATGAACTTCCAAAAACAATTTCAATAATGTCTTGATGCATAAGATAAGACTCTTCCTCAACAAAATAAAAATCTAGGAAAACTCAAATCTACACTTTTCGAGGACCTAAAGTTAACATCCCTTTGTATCCATCCTAAATAGTATGTCCTTAGGTGTGTATAGGTAGGGAGTGCTAACATTGGAACTAAATATTTGTAAAATGATTTTTCTTTGCTTGTAGAATAAAAATGAGAATTATCTAGTATTTACAGTACCAAAACTTTTATTTGGAAGAAACCCTCTAGTTTGGCTTCCAATTATCAAGTTCACACATCAAACATCCTCACTAAGTGAAATATAAATATAATTTCTCCTTCCCATGGGGCTTTTAGACATCTTATGTAGCATCAATCTAATCTTGGAATTTCTTAGATTTTCCAAAGGACCATGTTTTGGTTCTTCAACTTCTACAAATTTCTTATGATCATCATTCATACGCATGCATCAAGACTACAAGTGTCATTTCATAAGCTAAATAGGAACTTGGTGGTTTGATATAAGTTGATATTTGTCATTCTATGATATTATCTACATCTCTAATTTCCTGGTCTTCAGATATACTTTGTGTAATTTATATGTAAAGTACTTTTTGGTAGTAGACACTAGATGGTGGGGAACAATGTTTCATTACATACAATATGACTACCTAACTATTTAAATTATTACATCTATATTACATTTTTGAAAGTTTTGTGTTTTTGTGAAAATACAAAATCACACTTTACATGGTTCAACCTTTTAATTACAAATTACGATTTAATTGTTATTACAGAATTGGTACAAGCTACAATGAAAATATAATTTTGGCAAAAGGGGACTATGTTGATCTCCTTATTAATGATCAAGTCATTGGGCTAGGAAGGGTTGAATCTATAGAGTCTGGAACTTATTATGTTGGAGAAAGGGTTAATGCATGTTATGTTGCAATTTTAATAATTAATGTCACTCAATCACATTTGATTGAGGAGGATGTTAGTGAAGGGGACATACATCCATGGAAGATCATGGATTTGAGGCATAACATAGGTAAATCAAAATATTGATGCATGTGTTAAATATTCTTGATAATATAATAAATGTTTTTCTTTAGTAAATATTAACCTTATTTACATTTGTTTGTAGGTGTAAATGTTTCTTGTACATTTTCTATTGGAGACAAGGTAGATCTTCTGCAACATGGAGTGAAGGTGGGCGAGGGCTCCACATTCAATACAAAGCTTGGGCATAAAGTGCATGGAAAGATGGTAAATAAATGATGCATAGTGGTTAAAATTGAGAAGGTGTTAAAACATGATGCTCCTCTACCACATCCAACATGAGCATACACTAGGGGGTGCATTGGAATCTTATGAGATTTGGCTAGAATCAGATTTGGAACCTCACTGTCATGATCATGCCATAAATATTCCCCAAGATAGGGTTAGATTCATATGTACAAATGTTTCTCTTACGCATGAATGCATGGAAACAAGCATGTGTATTGCTGTTGGCCGGATAAATCGATCTTGTGGACAAGGCCAATCTCCCTAGTATCAAAAGATATCTAGCAACAAGTAGACAAACAAATCTATCTTTCTCTAAACATATGTGATTCAAAAATAAAAACTATAGAGGTGTTTAGACCCTACCTTAAGTCCAACGCTAGTTTGTAGCAGCCATCCTTCAACCGTCTGAAAGAGTTTCCTTTTGAGAACCTACAATTGCAAACAAGCAAACATCAAATAACACCTGCATAGCTAATATCATAAATCATGTTCATTATGGTGATCAAGGAATCCATAAAATAAACCATAAAACAACAGCTTATTGAGAAAAACCAACTTATTTGTATTAACTTTGAAGTAGAAGAACCTTACAACCTTTTCAGCCTTGATGTTGAACAAGCTCTTCCCAGGTTTCGAAACAAGAATCTCCTTTACTTTGACAAGCCTTAAACTCTTCCAAATGAGATCAAAGAGGCATGTAATATCTCCTCATAAAATCTCAATTAAGAAGACTAAGTTCTAGCAACATTTCACCTCAAAAATATTCAACTTTCAACCCCTCAAGTAACTAGCCCAATGCTTCATTTTATAGTGCAGAGGAAGGAGGTTACAGGTCCACCTATGAAGGGATAGAGTCCTCCTTCAAAGGGATAATCTCTTCACATCAAGGGGTTATCTCCTTAAGGTATGGGATGCATGACCCTTAAGGGAGCGAACTTGCCACCTCAAGATTCCTTCCAGAAGCTTCTAGAAATGACTCAAAGTGAGTTTTTAAGAATATACTTGCGCCTTTTTAACTTTTACAGGGGTCCACACCCATAACATAGAGACAGAGCGGTCAGGTGTGCAGGAGACATGACCTTTAGGTGCGGGACCGCAGGTAATGCTAAGAGAAAGTGCGGAACCAGAGTTTTAGAGACTTTTGAGGACTTTCTCTTATTTTCAAGGCTTGATATGAATAGCTGAGGCTTAAGACTTGCAAAGGAGGAAAGTATGAGTGGTAATGAACTCACATAGATTGCAGATGTCAAGGTGACAATTTTTTGTGCAACAATTGCCAAATGAATGCTAGTTAATGTTCGCGAGGATGACATGCCATGAGGGTGAAACACTAGGTGAAATGGAATTTGGTGTTTTTTTTGGAAGAATTGGGGATAAGTCTGTACACTGTTTGGTTAGATGGCTAATAAACAAGTTGGTGGACAACAAAGATGTGATATTAAGGGTTAAGGAAAAGTTCAAAGAGCCACCCAAGGAAATGGTGATATGGGATGTTATAGAGGACAAACATCCCTTAAACAAATGGGATGGGCATCTTTGTAATGAAAAAGATAGAAACTCAATTGGTATGCATGTAAAAAGGCCATATAAAATGATTAAATGAGTTATGGCTACAATTGTTTTTGCAAAATGTCAAACAAAGTTGAAGAGAAAGAAATTTGACTTTTGGCAGCAATTCTGTGTTGTAGAAAATATTGTCTTCAACATGTGGATGGGAAGGCCATTGCAAGTACTAGAAGGGGTATGAGACAAATAAATAAAAATGATATTAGGGAATTTGTCTTGAATTCACTAATGTCAAACACAATCATTTCAAAGAGCCACGACCATGGCCATGGCCTACCACCTATTGTTAGAAATGTAAAGGACATGAGATTTAATGGGAATATTATTTGTAAGAAAGCATGGTATAAGATACATAAGATTCCTCAATGCACATTCTATAACTACCAACATTATTTCCAACATGGACAAATCAAAGCTATTCATGGTAACACCAACGCATGCAAATCACGGGCACACACTGTGGTAGCCATAGAAATATTGCACATAATTGTAATGGATAATTTGGATTTTTCACCAAACCAAACATGTCAAGCCGAAGAAGATGGAACATCTGCTCATCAACGACTACAAAAGAGTTGGAAGAAAATACACAATGTAGGTTGAACAAACATAACAAGATTGTTATGTGTGGAATATATTGCTACTATGCCCATAGAATTATGTCAAAGAGGTTTCCAAAGGAGTATTTGAGCATTTTCTATGATAAAATGGATAAAACAAAGACTTCAATCCCAAGGCTATGTGTCAAATCAAAATTTATTGTAGGAACAAATTTAAGTTTTTCATTGATAGGTATGCTAACACATGGGCACAAGATAGGAGGTTTTGGTCATTTCTCTCTACCATTTGTACATAGGGGATCACAATTTACTATTACATCCCTTGCAAAGTGCTTAAGGTACCTTGAAGACCCACAAATTGATATGTATGGTGATCTACTTTATGAGAGTGGAAGTTCAAGAAACCCACTTACAAATGCATTACTTGACACCACTACTTACTCAAAATGTAAAGTGTAAAAGGATGATTTTATATCTCATGGAAGATCAAAAAGTCAAAATGTTGATTCTAAACCTCTTCCTCCACATTTGTTGTTACAGTTGGACAATGCATCAAGTGATAATAAGAATCACTATCTTTTCATGTTTCTATCACTTTTAACTACACTTTGCGTCTTCAACACTATTTAGGTTGGGTTCTTGCATGTGGGGCACACCTATGAAGACATAGATCAAACCTACGGAAGAATGTCTCCCAACCTAAAAAGTAAAGATATATATTCTTTACCTGAAATAATGGATACACATCACATAATTGAAGAAAATCAAGTGTTTCCACCTACCTTATTGACAAGGTCTATGACTTCAAAAGTTTCCTTAATGAATACATCAAGCAGGGAAAAAATGAACTAGTTGGACATCTTAATGTCTAATACTTCCAATTTCTTGTACTCAATGATGTTCTAGTACTAAGGTACACATAATCCATCAGAGATATTGAGTGGTTAGAACCAATTGAGTTATGGAATATAGATGATGAAGGTCAAACTATAATTCCCATAGGGAAGCCATCTTTCTTAGCTTCCTAAAAGAATGATGCCCATTTAAAAGAACTAAAGGAAGGGATAACATCATACATAAAAATGTGGAAAGACACTATCGAGAATGAGGATTCACTAATTGTTACAAAGGAATGGAAAAATAAATTAGTGTAGTGGGAAAGAGTTCTTGATACATTAGATGGAATATATAATGATCATAGAATAATAGATGGATGTGATTCATCTTCTGAGGATTTCTGGCCAAGACAAGGCACAATGTTGATGTTGATCATAATCCACTCCATGTAATCTCAAGTATTATGGATGGAGATTTTGATAATGTGGTAGATGAACCAGTATATGTTGGACCCAAATGCAACAAGCCAAAGCCAACATTCAATCCAATGATTGATGTTGAGAAAAGAAAGATGTTGCTAGTTAGATAAGTAAATGAGGATGTGGAAGAGATAATTTGGATGGAAAAATCCATCTCAGATATCTTTAGGGATAATGAAAGTGAGAATCTTCATGTATGTTGATTGGTGGAAGCCTATGTCAAGGAAATACAATGGAAATATTTTAGAGCAATATTGGGTACCTAATCTTGATGACATAAAACTTGGCTCTATTCTAATTAATACCATAGTGTGGGCATGGATGCCAAAGAAAGAACATTGTAAGAAGACCAACATAAATAAATAGGGTGTAGAAGTCATTCTTGATCTAATTGAGCGAATATCTTAAGATTAGATTGATATGATTCATCAATGTAATTTTTTTTTTTGAAGCGTCTATTAATATACATTCATACACACTTTTCAATATTTGTTGTATATCAAATATTCTCTTGATATTATTTTTTGGAGGAGTTTTATATTATTTAGTATTTCAATGCAATCATGTGGTGATACAAATTACATGACAATGCCATAAAATATTTAAGTTTTCAAAGCTGTGTTTGACCAACACAACTTCTCACCATACCAAATATGCATAATCAAATTCAATAATGCACTTAAAATAACATCTTCTAAACATGGTCTATTAAAACAATAGTGGAGTAGCCAATTAGTATTCTATTTAATATAAACCATTTAATAACTTAATGAATAAATTCTAGACACTTGTAATAAAGTTTGAAGTGAGTTTTCCTTAATATTCCTTATTATAATTGATAGAAATCAATTTTTCTATTTTGTTGCACTCTAATTTATAAAAAAAATGTTTTGATCATTGAACAAAAACACCTAGACTTATAAAATATTTCCTCTTATAAATTTTGAAGTGGTGCCAACATTGCACTAGTATAATAAATCTGTACTCAACATAGGAAAAATAGTTAATGTCAATTTAAAATGGTCAATAATAGTAAGAAAATCAATATTAATACATTGTTAAATAACTTTATAGGTAAGAATTGTTTTACAAAATCTATTATTCATGAGTCAAATTTAGTACATAAATGTAAACATTAATGGCTATAGGAATATTGTAAGGAATCTATGTTTGAGATGAATGTCAATATATTCTTTTCAATGTAATATCCTTAAACACTCTAGGAATAAAAACTAAACAATTGTAATAAATAGTTTAGTGAATTTTCTCTTTCCTCTTGTATTCGAAAATAATCAAATTGTACTACTTTGTCACTATTCTAATTCATGATTGATTTTGATCATTAAAATGATTAATAATATATATTGGACACATTACTATGATCATTTGTCATTAAATAACTTTATACTTAATATATATCTTACATATTAATCATTAAGTAAGCCTCAATCAACTTAGTTTTTGATACAAAAGTACAAATAATAAATAAAAATAAATTATGATACTACCCTCATTCAACATTTAATTTGATCGTAAAAAAATATTTTTTCTTGTCAACTCTAAAATGGTGCAAACTTCCTACAATATTATGTAATGTTGGTGGTGATAATGATGATTATCATCCACTAAGACCAAATATGGTATATAAGAAGCCATAAAGATATAACTCAAAATTCTTTAGAATTTTATTGTTATGCTAAAAAAACATTAAAATAAGTGTTTCAAGATCATCAAAATTTTGTTTAGTTAAAAGATCAAGAAGGTTGGTAGCGTCACAAATGTTTTGAAATTTAAATCCAATATGAGTATAAACTGGATGACCTAAGAGAGTTTTTTCATCTTCAACCATATTACTAGTGTTGCAAAGGTGATAGACTTTTAAATTGTGCCAACCTTGTCTTAATAATAATCATAACTTAACACATATATGATATCTACTATATCAGATTATAATTAAATGGGTTAATAATAGTAACATACACAACATTCTTTTCATAAACTAACCTTAACAAACTTAGCTTTTAATACAAACCATAAACAATATTAAAAGAGATAATGTAAGGAATCCAAAATTAAGATGCAAAAGATTTGCTTTTGCAAGTTTATATAAATTTGTTTTATATAGTTTATCATGATATTTTTTTCATAAAAAATGGCAAATCTCTACATTAAAATTAGTGAACTAAGCAATTTTTTAATTCCTCATTTTCAAAAAACTTAATCTAGTTAAAGATCTAAATTCTAGATCCACTAACTACTTCCAAATTTAATGAAATAAGTGTTCAAAGATCCAAGCAAAGAGAGAAAGAAAAGTGACTAACAATGATAGAAGAAAGATAGTAATGATTCTTTTAAGTTTTTTATTTTTGTATTTTCTTTGACATGATTGATCCACAATATAGGTTTAATATTTTACAACCAAATTTATTTATTTATTTTATTTATTATTATTATTATTATTTTTCCGAGATATTTTCTTAAATAAAATACAATGGGATCATATTTAAGAGAGAGAGAGAGAGAGAGAGAGTGAGGTGGAGGGGGAATAGAGTGGGGGAGAGAGGCATAGAGGTGGGAGAGACAGGGAGAGAGGAAGGAAGAGAGAGAGGAGGGGGGAGAGAGGAGGAGATAGGGAGGGGAAGAGAGATGGATTTGGGTGGGGAAAGAGAGAGTGGGAAGAACAAAGACATTGAGAGATAGAGGTGGAGAGAGAGAGTGTAATAAGGGAGAGATAAAGATGGAATGAGGGAGAGAGA
Source organism: Pinus taeda (assembly GCA_000404065.3). Taxonomy (NCBI): domain Eukaryota; kingdom Viridiplantae; phylum Streptophyta; class Pinopsida; order Pinales; family Pinaceae; genus Pinus; species Pinus taeda. The sequence goes on from APFE031385765.1 coordinate 38,069, forward strand.
AGACAACGTAAGGGAGAGAAAAGGAGAGGATAGAGATAGGGAAAGAAGGGGAAGAGAGAGACAGGGAGACATAGATATGGATGGGGGAGAGAGGGGGAGAGCAAGAAGGAGAGAGAGAGGGAGATAGTGACAGAGTTGGAGGGTGGAGAGAGAGGGAGGTGGGAGAGAAAGGGAGAGAGAGGAAGGAAAAGGGAGGGGACTTGCGAGAGAGGAGAGAGGAGTGGGAGAGAGAGATGGAGTTGGAAGGGGGGAAGAGAGGGAGGGAAGAACAAAGACATTGAGAGATAGAGGTGGAGAGAGAGAGGGAGTGATAAGGGAGAGGTAAGGATGGAATGGGGAAGAGAGGAGATGAGGGAAGGGAGAGAAAAGGAGAGGATAGAGATAGGGAAAGAAGGGGAAGCGAGAGACAAGGAGACATAGATATGGAGGGGGAAGAGAGGGGGAGAGCAAGAAGGAGGGAGAGATGAAGAGAGAGACGGAGATAGTGACAGAGTTGGAGGATGGAGAGAGAGTGTGTGTGTGATGGGGGGAGAGACAAGGGGAGGTGGGAGAGAGGAAGAGAGAGGAAGGAAGAGAAAGATGACTTGAGAGAGAGGAGAGAGAGAGGGGGAGAGAGAGATGGAGTTGGAAGGGGAAGAAAGACATAGAGAGATAAAGGTGGCGAGATAGAGAGACAGTAAGAGACAGAGAGAGAGGGAGAGAGAGAGTGTGTATGTTTTGGGGGTGAGAAGGAGTGATCCGAATTTAAACAGGAACGCAACAAATTACAGAGATAACCATAAACACAGAGATGCAGTGGAAGTAATACTTCATTTCATTAATGTAAAATACCGAAATATGCTTACAAATAGAGTTGGAAATAAACCAGCTAGGGCGATGGTAGCTTATCTCTGAGAAGAGATGTGGCGGCTACATGCCTCTGAACTGTGTTACAATGAGGCTTGAAGGCCTATTTATTGCTGAGAAACAATGGAAAACCCTAACATTCCAAAACCTAACCCTAGAAGATGAAACGCCAAACTGTGGGCCTTGTTTGGGTAAATTGGTACATCAACTTTCTGGGGTCGTAACTTTGGCATACGATCTCTGTTTGACACGCAAAATATCTCATTAGAAAGATCTATCAGAGAACTACAACTTTGGGAAAGAAACATCTAGTTTTCCCAAAAAATGTCATTTAGGGCCTCAAAACTGCTCTAGAAGTTCAAGACCCGAAAAACTGCTAAAAATAGTAAACTGGGCTATAATTAAGGAAACTAAAAAGCTGAAAGAAACAATGGTGGGGGTCCAAGTGGATTTGGCAAGTGGCCACCAATATCCACCTGGATCATTCCTGCCCCCTTAGGAAGAAATGGTCCCCATTGCATTGAGTTCCTCCATGAGATGAGGAAACTTCTGTTGAACTTGGTCCCTCGTGAGGCACTTGCCCTGGTGAAGGAGTTGGCCTGCTTTGACAACTCGATACAATTGGATACTCTGCTGGCAAGTGTGCTTGATCTCTGTGTCCATGATCCGATCAGCTGCAGCTTGTTCCATGCAATCTGGATTTAACTCTATGGGTGTGAGCTGTTCTGCAATGTCGGATGTGTCTAGTAATGGTGGAAAGTATGGCCGAAGGTGGTTCACATTGAACATTGGGTGCAGGCCAAGGAATGGGGGAATGCTGAGCTCAAATGCATTGTCTCCCACAGCCTTGGTCATGGTGTAAGGACCATATCGAAGTGGTCTGAGTTTCCGTTAGGCTTCGATAAGGCGTTCATTTTGCAAATGCAACCAGACTTTGATGCCCACCTGAAACTTGTGTGGCACTCGATGTTGATCATGTCGCTACTTGTACTTGGCATTTGATTTCTCTGGAATGTCATGGATCTACTGGAAAATATGTTGGATGTGCTCAATGAAGCTCTTTTCCTTATTTGTTTCGGACTGGACATGATCCGAATCTGTGTGAGTGGCTATAAATGGCATGGCCACATCAATGGGACATAGTGGTTGGAATCCCAAGCCCACCTGAAAAGGGCTGTGGCCAGTCGAGCTGTGGAGAGCCCGGTTGTAGCTGTGCTGAACATAGTGGAGGCTCTCATCCCATGTGCGTGGATGCTTTGAGTTGTACATGCGCAAAATGTGTACGATCATCCTGTTGACAACCTTTGTTTGGCCATCAGTTTGAGGATGGAAGGTTGTGGACTTAGTGAGTTTGGTGTCGAGCATCGACCAGAGACTGGACCAAAATGTACTAAGAAACCTGTTGTCCCAATCTGAGATGATAGATTGTGGGATCCCAAAGTGTACCCACACTTGTTTAAAGAAGAGTTTAGCAGTGGCTTCTGTTGTGATATTCTTCTCGCAGGCAGCCATAATGGACATCTTCAAGAACCTGTCGACAACCACAAAAACATAGTCATTTCCATGCTTAGTGGAAGGAAGTCCTGACATGTAATCCATGGAGATGGATTCCCAAGGTCGACTAGGGGTAGGTAGTGGGGTATAAAGGCCTTGCTTCTTGATGGTCGGTTTGGCAATGGCGTAGGCAGTGCACGATCTGATGTACTTCTCGACATCTTGTTGAAGATTCAGCCAATAGAAATACTTCTGCAATACTACCGTTGTTTTCTCGACCCCGAAATGTCCAGCAGCTCGACTGTAGTGTGCTTCCCAAATCATCTTGGCACGCTCACTTGAAGGAACACAAAGGTGACCCAAGTGGCATAACAGGGCATCCTGGAGGTGAAAATCTGGAACATGCTAACCCTCCAAGAGTGTCTGGTATGTGTGGCTGAATTCTAGGTCGCTTTTGTAGAGAAGTGGCCAATCAGAAGTCTCATACCCATAAGAGTTGAGCACAGTGGTTAACGCCTTGATTGGTGGTTGACTGAGGCAATCTGCAACATTATTGGTGCTACCCTTCTTATACTTGATATTCAAATGGAACTGTTGCAGGTATGTGGACCAATTCTGATGGCGATCATTCTGCAATTTCCCTTGGGTCTGTGTGAACTGCAGGGGTCAGTGGTCTGTGTGGATGACCGTTTCCTTCCCCAAAATGTAATGCTTCCATTGTCGGCAAGCTTGCACAATGGAATACATCTCTTTGTCATGAGTGGTATACTTCCAGACTGTGTCTGAAAGTGTCTCACTGTGATATGCCACTAGATGCCTGTGTTGAGTGAGGACTGCCCCAATAGCATAGTTAGAGGCATCTGTCTCGACCTCAAATGGTTGTTGCAAGTCTGGTAATGTGAGCATTGTTGTCGTGCAGAGGCGATCTTTCAACTCCGTGAATGCCTTCTGTTGAGATTCAGACCAAAAGAATTTTGCTTTCGCTCCTCCCTTGGTGAATTGACTCAAGGGCCAAGTGATATGAGAAAATCCCAACACGAACCTACGATAGAAGTTAGCAAGACCTAGAAAGCTGCGAAGATCTGTCAGAGTGGTTGGAGATGGCCAATCTCGAATGACTTGGATCTTGGATGGATCCACATGTACCCCCTATTCATCAATAATGTATCCCAGATACTGAACTTGGGTCATGCAAAAAGTGCATTTCTCCAAATTTGCACATAACTTGTGTTGCCGCAGTGTCTGGAGAACTTGTTGGATGTGGTGGAGGTGTTCTTCACAATTATGGCTGAAGATCAGGATGTCATCCAAGTATACCATTACAAATGAGTTGGTGAATGGCCGCAAGATGTCATCCATTAGCCTCATGAAGGTTGCAGGAGTATTCGTCAATCCGAAAGGCATAACCAACCATTCAAAAAGGCCCTCCTTGGCTTTGAAGGCAGTCTTCCACACATCGGAGGGTTCGATTGGTACCTGGTGATATCCTAACTTCAAATCGATCTTGCTGAAATATTTTTGCCCCCTTAAGTTGGTCCAAGAGGTCATCAATCTGTGGGATCGGGTACTTATTACGGACAGTGATCTTATTCAGCGCGTGATAGTCAATACAGAGTCTCCAAGTCCCATCCTTCTTTTGTACCAACACGATCGGGCTCCCACAGGGCAATGAACTTGGATGGATGTGACCTGTCTATAGTAGCTCCTGAATTTGCCCTCTTGATTTCATCATTCTCCAAAACAGAGCGCTGATAGATTAGTCCATTGGGCAGCGACGCACCTGGGGTCAGATCGATGGAGTGCTTGACCTGACAGTGTAGAGGAATCCCTGCGAGGGAGGTGAAGATATCCTCGTACTCCTCCACGACCTTGTCCATCTGTAGTTGTCATGCGAAGGGGCCCTGTCTGGAGGTCGTGGCCACCATCTTCTTCGTTCCTTGAGGGCGTATCATCAGGAAAACAAATTTCCTAGTTTTGGAAACGAGCTTACTGCATTGTTTTGCAGTAATCAAAGAGATGACGGTAGGCGGTGCTATCTCTGGTATCCTGTACAACTTATTTCCCAAAGTAACAATAACAACACGGGGCCTTGATTCATACATAGCATGTCGCTTCCATAAGTAAGGTTGTCCTAATAATACATCACAAAATTCAAGGGGAGCAATGTCATATAATACCTCATCCGTGAAGGGCTTGATGTTGTATGGAGGGCGACACTGCGAGCTCACACGAAGATCTCGTCCTTGGTGAAGCCACTTGATGGTGTACAGTTGTGGATGTACTATGGTTGGTAAGCCCAGCCGCTTCATGACCTCTGCCGAAATGAGGTTCTTTTGGCTCCCACTATCGACAATGAATTGTAGCAGGGAGCCCTTTACCCACATCTAGGAGTGGAAGAGACCCTCCTCCTCCTCTGGATCTTCGGGTTCCTCCTTCTGGATCTTCGTGGTGGCAACAGTGGTGTTGGGCTCCGCATTGATAATCTGCTTCCCTTTGTCATTCCCCTTGTCGGGTTTTGACTCAAAGTCAGAACATGCATCTGATTTTGAAACCTTTAGCTCGGCCACCAGTGACTGTTTGGCCCGACACTCACTTGTGTTGTGTATGGAGCTCTTATGGAACTCACACCACTTTCCTGTGTCCTTTTTCAGCTTCACGGCGCTGTTCTTTGCTTGCAGCTTTGGCAGGTTTTCTTGGGCCGCCCCGCCTTGGCTTTGTCCTTTGTTCTGTGGTTTGGGGGCACCTTTCCCTTGCTTCGGATTCACAGATCCAAAGTCTCGCTTCTTCTGTTTAAACTTTTGTTCGACCTTGACGGCATATCGATATGCCGTGCCGAGCAAGGGGATGTTCAAGAATTCTATTTCTTCTTAGATGTACTTGTGCAGGCAGCCGTAATATTTGAGTATCAAATGCTGCTTTGAATCCTTAATACCCAACTTTGTGCGAAGGGTATGGAAAATATTTGTAAACTCCGGCACGTCTTGGTCCCTTCCCTACCGCAATGTGGTCCACTTTATGTATTGATCCTCATGGCTTTCGACAGGGTAGTACTGCCCCTTGATGGCCTCTCAGAAGGAATCCCAAGTGGGTGCGGCTGAAAACAGTGAGCCTGTACTTTCATCCTTCTGCTCGTAGTAGGTTTCCCACTAGTCCTTGATGTGGGGGGCTGCTTTGAGAAGAGAAAAAATAATCTTTTCTCGACTGGAAAAATCATGAACAGAAAAATAACCCTCTAGTAGATTTAACCATTTATCGACGGCATTTGCATCTATCTGACCCTTGAATACGGGGATTTCAAAATTAACTTGTACCTTAAACGATGTGGCGTTTCCAGAGTAGCTGCTAGAAGCTGATGCGTCGCCCTTGGGTAGCTGCTGAAGGATCTGGGCGAAGTTGTTCATCATCGCGTTCCTTTGTCGCTCGAGGGCTTCTTCAAGCAAGATTTTGATAGGATCTCCTACCCTCTTGTCTTTCTTTTCATCCGCCATGGGAGGCCATCGGGATTTGCGAGGCTGGTCTTGCAAAGGTTCGACCAGTTCAAGCCTTAACTCCTTATATCCCGACCTCGTTGGGGACGTGCAAAGAAAAGCAGAGAAAAAGCAGACCACTCTAATACCACTGATCCAGATTTAAACAGGAACGCAACAAATTACAGAGATAACCATAAACACAAAGATGCAGCAGAAATCATACTTCATTTCATTAATGTAAAATACTGAGATATGCTTACAAACAGAAAATGGAAATAAACAACTAGGGAATGGTAGCTTATATCTGAGAAGAGATGTGGTGGCTACATGCCTCTGAACTGTGTTACAATGAGGCTCGAAGGCCTATT
>APFE031385768.1:0-34219 GCA_000404065.3 Pinus taeda
ATCTCATCAAGATCAACCTGTTTTATTTCCTGAGTAGAAAGAGCGTTATCATAACCTTCCATGAACCAAATAAGAATACATCATATCTCCAAGAAGTAACACAAAATCATTCACATCATATCATATGTATGTGAAAACACCATAGTCATTATCCATGATCATAACATCATCAACAAGAACTGCATGATCTTTCCACAAGAACCCTCAATATATCAACCATGTATCATCACTAGGAAACATCCTACATCTGATAAGCATCAAACATGATAATCAACATATGTGAGTATCAAACCTATCATCATAAAGTAAGAAGGCATCATCATTATGTGACTAAGTAATATATGTCTCCAAATATCCATGTCTTGAAATAGCTGTGTCTTCATGAGACCTGCAATAACACCATTCTCTTGGCTAACCAACAATATTTATCTATATGCAACTTAAGTAATCATCCATGTATCCAGCATAATGTATATCCATCAAAGAGATAGCAATATGTATCTAGCAAACCATGAGCTCATAGTCATTTGTCAAGATTTCTTGATACCATCAATAACAAAAATCCTCAACCATGTGAAAGCCAAGAACTATAGGAATCATTCATCATAAGTACACCATATGAATTTTATGCATCTTTGAAGGCATGATGATAGCATCAAAAAAGAAATTAGTGGCTCATCATCAAACAATGAAGTTGTGTACTCAAGTTTTGTACTTCTCCTTGTCCTTATGAACATCACCATGTAATAAACATATATGTGTTGTATGAATCATCAAAAGTCATCCACAATCACCCATAAATATGATCTCAATAACAACAATGTAACCCCAAGAAATACAAGTATCATCATCATAGGCAATTCATAATTGCAACATAGCATGATGTATCATTTAAACACTTTAGCCACAAAATCATCATCACCATTGATAAGAATAACTAAGTACCACAGACTTATAAACATAACGCCAATAATGCAATATTAGAAGCATAGCATATTCTCCCCCTGAACATGTGCTACCTATTCACTGTGAGATATGATCATTACATATAATAGTAAGAAATATCAAGGCATCATCATCAATCAGATATACATCAAGTCATCAAGAACTTATGAGGATAAAAAGCACTTCTAAATAACATTCACATACTATAATCGTCAATCATCAAGACGAAAAAGATAATTAAAAATTTTCTGAACAATATCAGATCATTTTTCTGAGTCTGTGCCACTGCTTCTTCATCAAACCAACATATACGTGACTGTGCAGCTTTGAAATCACATATATACGCGACTTCTCTTCATGATAACCTGCGTATGAGAATTAGAACATTTAAATTTCATAATCTCAGTTTCTCCTGAGTCTGTTCTGTTTGTATACTGAGCTATGCCACATATTTTTGGTTGTACTTTCTTCTTCTTCCATACCTTGGAGTGTGATGATGTTTCCTCCTTGTGGTATGTTGGTCGAATTCTTCTCCTGCATTCTTTTTCTATATGTCCAAACTTGTTACAAGCATAACATCTTATATGTTTCATATTCCCTCTCTAGCAGTTATTAGATTTGTGACAAAACATGTTGCAGGAAAAACAATATCCCTTAAAGTACCTAGAAGCTAATGATCTTTCTGTGTGATGGTTATTAGCTTGAATCATTCTACTTCTACATCTAGCTGTAACATGTCCAAAATTATGACATATAAAACATTCAACATTGTTCATTAGAGGAAAGAACTGATTATCACTTCCATAGTTAGAAGTAAACGATTTTCTTTGAAGACTTTCTTTCCTTGGTTGTTTATGGGGCTAACTTGTTATCTCCTTGTTGATCATTTCAGATTTCGCACTAGATTTATTTGCTTCAGTTTGTGAGCTAGATTCTCCTTTAATAGTTTCGTGAAAACCAAGACTAGATTTGATGGTAGGAGACCTTTGACTACGAAGAATATCATCCAAAATCTTAGTACTATCTTGAAATTGTAAAAGTTTATCCTTTTCTTCTAATTTACCTTTTAGGATATTTACCTCAACTTGATATTTCTCTTCCTTTTCAAGATACTGCTTCTTCATGATTTCTTCAGCTTTTCTTCCTTCTTCCACTTGTTTCCTTAATTCGAGAACATCATTTTATTGTTCTTCAAATGCTTGGAGTAGTTCTTCATTTTGCTTATTTGTCTTTTTGAGATCTTCTTTTAGAGAAATGACCATAGATTCAAGACCTTGACGGTAGCTAGTTCTTTCTATAAGTTCTTGGTGTTTCTATCCTTTTCCTTCACTTCATTTCTCAATGATCTCACTTCATCCTACAGCCTTTGACTTTGATCTTCCTTTTCTTTGTATTGCTTCTTTAATTTGTTTCCTTCCTCCAATTATGCTTTTAACCTAGTAACTTCTTATTTGTAAGTACATTCCATTTTATTAATTAGATCCTTGTGATCTCTAATTGTGTTTGTGAGATTTTTAAATTATACCTCTATTTCATTTCTTTCTCTTTCACCCATAAGAGCGAATTCAGTTGTTTTGTTGTCACTTTCATTATCTTCAAATGAACAGAGAAATGTATCACCAGAGGACAACAAATTCATACTTGATAGTTCTTTTTCTTGTTCATGTTCATTCTGAGGTGATTTTGAATCTTAAGAGTTGCTTCCACATAAACTCCAATCGTCTCTCTCACTGTCACAATTCCTTTGAGATGTATTCTTTTTTTGAGGTGCTTTCTTCTTTAGCTTATTTCCCATTGTTACTATAGATCTCCTTCAAATCAAGCTTCTGTCAAAGGACCTTCTCTAATACCAATTGTTGGGAATCATACTTGGGGGGGGGGGGGGGGGGGGGGAACAATATTTACAAATCAATAACTTTTTCAATTCCATAATAAGATTTACATACGCTATGCCAGTGAAGGGAACTCACATGCACACGTAGCTGTTCTTAAGGCAACCAACGTATATCCAGTGAACTTATGATTCAGTTCATCATATGTCAATCTTTAATCAGTGCATCAGTACTTTATTTAAACTTTAAATAGTAACCATGTGTTGTAATAACATAATAAACCATCACATATAGAAACACACATGAAAACCTGATTTAAGGTGGAAACCCAATGCGGGAGAAAAACTACCTGTTGTTGTTGTCTTTGTCTTCTTTTAATATAAAGAATAATTTGTTTACAATATTTTACTGGTGTAGGCTCATAATAGTATATAGGCACCCACGTGTAAAAGGCTACAACCTTCTCTAGTTCTCTAGCTTCTACTGGAAGGGAGCTACAACCCCCTAGTTCTTGTACTAGCTGATATGTTTACTAGTATGTAGGCTCTGACCTACAGAAGGCTACAACCTTCACTTTTTCTCCAACTGCTACTGGAAGGGAGCTCCAACCCCCTGATCAAATCACCAATCACTACTGGTAGGAAGCTTTGACTTCCTCACTAAAGGCTCCAACCCTCAGTATCCTCTAGGGACCACGTTTCATAAATTTTCACACTATATACTCCTGGTACACAATACTACAATATGTAGGCCACGTTTCATCAAATTTTCACACTGGACCCATTAGTAACATTGAAGCTCAAAATCAATCACCACTGCAATAAAAACCATCAAAACCAATCACTGAAACTCAATCATCAATCTCTGACATAACTAAAACCAATCATCAATCTCTGACATAATTGAAACCAATCATCAATCTTTGAATCAACAATAATTGAATCAATCAATCATTGAAACCTCTGACATAATGAATCAAATAATCACTGAACCTTTGACACAGCTGAATCAATCATTCATTCAAACTTAATCAAATTCAACTAATCAACTTGAATAGATAGGTCACTATAACCAGTACATATATCTCAACCCAGAACACTGCATCAAAATCCAGAACCAGCGGTAACCTCAAAAATTAGGTGTTAGATTGTATACGCTCCTTCAATGAAGCCAACCTGCATGTATACGCAACTTCCTTTAGCCCAACCTATGTATACCGCTAAAGATACTAAATAATAAAACCTCTGAGCCACAAACTATACCAATCAGTGACATTCTGAATATCTACTGTCAATTTACAAAGTTCTAAATAAATAGCAGCAAACATCACCATTCTTACTCAATCAATCAGACACAAACTCTTTATGAATTAAATTTTATGTTCAGATCTAAGAAGACTTCATTGACATACAACATTAAAATAGCAGCACTGATTTGATAGATTAGTCATCCCTGAACATCATTTTTTTCTTTTGCATATGCTACTTGGAAGAGCTAAACCATCGTGTGTACGCACCTTCACAAAAGCAAACCATAATATAGATATGCAAATACTTACTTATAACATTGTTGTGATTCCAGACTTCAGACATACCCAGATCATGACATATAAATGATAAAAAATTTGTTAGCAATCAGATCTAGCCTATCCATTATCAGATGAGATAATGATAAGTCATTATGATCCTAATCCATCATTAGATCTCATTCGTCATCAAACACTCAAGCGGATACTTAGTTCAAATCAAGCAAAGCATCATAAACCCATAACATGCATATTTTCTTTTGATATAACACTTCATAAGATATTCATTATTTTTGCACTTGGCCCTTTGATCTTCTCCTCCTTATATAGTTTTAGCCTTTCCCAATACCTCGGATCAAAACAACACTTAGAGCCTGTGGTATTCTTATACAGGATCAAATAACTGTTACTCTGGTCAATATTGTGGGCTAATACCATGGTATTGACCCTTGGTATTCTTTCACCTTAATTTCCTTAATTTTTCATCCCATATGCACTTTTTCTTCTATGAAAGTGTGTGCATATGTATACGCTCTTTTTGTATATTGAACCCATGTATACAACTTAACATACCTAAAAATGTCATTTTTCTTCAACTTCTTGATTCTGTAGTCCTTTGTTCCTTCATCCTATTCTTTTGTACCATTACTTTCTTCCCTCTGAATAGACCTGTTATAATGTGATTTTCCATTGTGCATTACTTCTGAACTAATTCCTTTGAACTACCCTGCATTTTGTCACATTTGTAAACAAAACTACCATGCATTTTGTCACATCTGATATCTCTCCTGTAGATTCATCTAGTTACGTAGATTCATTTAGTTACCATATACACGTGAGTTGTTCTGCTACAAGTGGGTTACCATCAAGTACAACACATGTATCATAATGCCAAAAATATGACACCTCTTGCATGTCGAGCTTGTCAATGGAAAACTTTGGTAAAACATGCAGAGCCTTCTCCACATTGTACCTCCATATGAAGGTGCCAAGGGGTGAGGCATACCAATCTACTATGTCGAACAATGCCTCCATTGATTCCTGTGACATGCAAGGTGGATCTTACTCAAATATAATTTTGTACACTAGGGTAACAAAGTGGTTTGAGAACTATGTGATCACTCCACAGAAGCTACATTTAGAGAACAATCTACAATAAGTGTGCACAGAGGTTTCCAAAGGTGTCCATGCCCAACTCAAACCTGGGAAATGCTGAGAGGCACAAATTGCATCAAATATGTATGCAGACATGTATATCTTTGCTTGTTAACCCTTGGGTGGATGCTAGGCTTCTGTCACCTATTCCTTCAACTTGAGAGCCTACATGTCGGACCAGTTGCAAGGTCTTCCTTCACTGGAGAGTTGGTCCAATGAAATCACCTAACGCTGCGGGAGGGTATTTGTGCTCTATTGGCCATATAAGCAAAATGAAATGATGACCAAGTATTGATATGCCTTCCACAATATCTTCATCTTGTAAACTTGGCTGGGTGTTTTCCTAAACATTGATGGCTCTTTTGCCGAGCTATTCAAGATATCTCTTGATTTTGCATTGTTGTTGGGTTTTTTGAAGGGTTTCTCCATTGTGATCATCGGCTGTGGCAAGTGATACTTTTCCTGATAGTCCTTCGCCCTGAAGTTTGTACGCTCTGTCCCATTGACACTGCTTAACATCATCATCTTGGGATCAGTGTGCAAGATAATCCAATGGATCATGTCCACACATGGAAACGTGGGATACCTACATGCAATCCGATACAAGCCAGACTTGTGAATGTTGACATAAACCCTACGGTCTTCCAGATCTTCCTCAAATGTGCCTGAGAATATATCATTGATGTCCTTCCATTTCATCTTGATGTCCTTGTCTATGAAAAAATTGGTGTCTTCGTAGATAGGCAAGCTCATAGACACTTGTTCAACGACATCTCTAGTTGTGCTCTCGATGGTGTCCTTTGACCCTGCTCTCTTGGAGGACATTGAACTTGAAATGCTAAGAGAAAAATGAACACCTGCAATGCCTGCATAGATAGCAACACCCATGGCAAGCAATCTGTCATTTTAAAACCAAAAAAACTTTAAGAACTGATATACAACATACCCAGATGAGTGACTGGCAAGATTGCGCAATTTTCAGTGGGAGGTTGGGAGAATGACTACCAAAACTACACAAGGCATAGTCTAGGCTATTAGGAGGTTGAATAACTACTGGAGTTGTGCAATGCAGAGTCCAACTTGGACAATTGAGGACTGAAATTGCGCAATGCGCAGTTTCAGTTAGCAATGACATGCAATCCACAAACTACATTTCACAATTTTTGGGGCCAGCTGGGCACTGCCTCCTAAAATTGCGCAATAAAAGCTCAAAGGTTAGTGTTGGCTATATTTTCACAATTTTTAGGGGAAGGTAGAGCCTTCACTCTCAGAAATGCACATTTATGTCTAGGAAAGGCAAGGTCTAGGCTAAGGTAGCCTAGACCTACCGATAGGCGTTTGAAAACATGAAAAGGTTTGGATGCATGGTGAGACTAAGAATAAGAAAGAGTGAATGATCATGCATGCAAACAATGAGTGTGAGATCCAAAAAATAGGAAAAAAAGCATTTGTTGGAAGTGATTCACCACAACGATGACCATTACTGCAGAAACAGTTCCATGCATGCAACATCAGTGAGATGCAATGAAAAACTTGAATTAGTGCTTCTACAGGCTAACATGCATTAAAACAACAACAGTCGTTCAACAAAACCAATAAAGCAACATTCATATCAAGAAAAATACAAAAAAGCGACAGAAAGGAAGCAAATGACATGAAAACCAAACTTACCCAAAAAAAGTTGAGCTGAATGTGCTGAGGACTCCTAGATGTAATGTAGGATTTCAGAGCTCCAAGATTGTTGTGAGGAATGAGCTTCGTAGTGTCAAATAAAAATTTTGATAATGATGGGGCTTATGAAATGCATGCCACAAATATATGAAAAAGCGACACTTGGAGCAAAGTTTCTAAAATGATATTTGCAGTAACCATCAGCTACTCAAAATAGATCCCTAAAATTTAGGATGCTTTTTGCTTTTTTCTTTTTCGAGAAAAATAACCGATGCATGCAAATCATAATTGCTCAGTCTCGGAGGAAAACAATCAACCTGAAGGCACATGAAACAATATGTAAGCCTAGGAATGGGATTTGTGCAGTTTCTGGGCTGAGCAAGATTGGATATCCCTTAGGCATTGTGAAATTTTTGGGGTCATCAGGTCACAGTCTACCAGAATTGCACAATTTCTAGGCTAAAGCTCAAAGTCAGGCTATATTGTGCAATTTACTAGAGGGATGTGTTGTTGGATTGTGCAATTCTATAGCCCATCAGGTAGCCCAACAAGATTGTGAAATTTCTAGAGCGAAGACTGGTTCCCCTCCAGAATTTCACAATTTTCTAAGTGAGAATCTCATCCAGAAAAATGCCAAAGTCCAAATTGATAGCCTGTGGTGAGAGGCAAACAATGTGACATGCATAGGCTGGAAGACTACTAAATCTCAGCCGAAGCCTATGTACTTGGACATTGCAAGACATGTTACTAAGGACGGTAGGTAGGGAGGCTCCAAAACGAAGCTAAGGAAAAATTGGAGGGTGGTTGTAGCCGCTACAATAGGGTCTTGTCCTTGTGCCTCTTTAATCATTTATTGATGGTGCTAGAAATCCATTAACCAAAGGGGTATCCCTGATATGAAGTCCCAATTATACTTCACACCATTTGGAGTAGGAGCCCCAACCAAGAATATGACCAGTTTCCATTATTATTAGGACTTTGCCTTGTCCACAATTATCAATGTAAGAGATTATATGAAAATATTTAAATCAAGGAAGGAAGTTGACATTTTGAGGCATATAATCGCAATGTATAGAAGATACTTTCATGGAAAGGAAATGAGAGAATGATCCTCTAGAAGAAAATTAATAGTACTATTTTATAAGAGACACACAAGAGTATGGAAAGGGGCATTAGTTAACTTGCAAATTAGTTAACAAGATAGCAATGATTACAAAAGAAAGTAACAATGCACATTCAACTAGATGCATACTAAAGCCCACGAAATAGTTCATTTTCATTAGTGTGTGTGAAAGTAAACGCGCCCGGCAAACAATGAAATACTTACAATCATTCATGACATATGCATGAAAGTGTGCTCAATCTAAGAGCTTCATATATTAAGTGAAAGTCCCAAGATATGCAACTACAATGTTACCACACTAGTCCCAATAGTGGAACATTAAGTCACTACTCTCTCCTCCTAAGGAAGATATTCTCTCCTATGCCAAACTAGAAAAAACAAGGTGAAAAGTTCAAAGTCCCAAAGTCCTTTTGCTTGAGTTATGAGGGTGTATTTATCAGGGAAAATTTCAAGGATGGAAGTTTAATTTAAAGTTTAGAAACCTTGGCCAATATCACTAGTACATAATATGAAATTTGTAAAATGTCTGGAAATGCTTTTGTAAAATTATTCAAATTTCTAATAATTTTATATCGTCTATATATAAAATTTTAGAAATTTTTAAGGTAAAACAATTTTATATTATAATATTTGGGCAAACAATTTTTAGAAAAATGGAAATTAACAAATCTTGTTTTGTGCAAAAAACATGAAAAATTAGCCCACTTGCAAATATTAGCCCCTAAGATTTTCCTTGGTATTTACAAACAAATTAGGTGACTCTCCACCTCCCATGTGACTCTTGACCTCCCTCATGAATCTTGAGCTTCTATTATGACTTTTAAAATTCCTATATGACCTTTGAGATTTTACATGACTTTTGAGCTTTCTAGTAATTGTTCATATTCCATGTGGGACCATTCAGCTTCCACACATTTTACATTCATCATTTTAGTAAATAAAATCATTACATTCCATAAAGGATGTGGCAAGACACATTGACACATATGACATTGTGCGAACACTTGTAAAGGTCATGACTTGGAAATGATGACATGGAAATCCATGATGATGTGGCAATGTCAAGATCTTCTCTTTGCTTCTATGACTTTGCTTATTCATGATGGATATATTCTTGTTCTTCATCTTCATCATCCAAATAATTTATATGGGTATCATAACCTACCAAGTCAGCATGAGATGTCACCATTGTGCCATGGTCCATGGTTTCTTCATGACAGTTATTCCTTTGACACTTCTTCATAAATTCTCTCTTGTCCCATATCCTTGATGACCTCTCTTAATCATTATATTGTCATGTTGTAATGATAATACCTACAGATGGAGACCACTCATGAAAATTCGACATCATTCCAAAAACCACCTACTTTATCTCTTCTTACCCATCACAGATGTTGATTGAGATGCGGCAATAGGAAAGGTTACTCAAAGTAGAAGGTTAGGTATTGTGGAGTGGATGGATATGGAAACTTAATGATGTCTCACTACTAACTGGAACTATAAAATGCAGAATAAATTAGGGCATGAAAAGTATTCGTCTATAGTGATAGAGTCTAGGAAGTAAGGTACTGAGCTTGTTGAGTGATGATGTGTAGTGAGGAGGGCCCAAGAGGAAAGAGACAAAAATTATGCACTTGGGAATCAGAACGAATGAGGAGAGGCCTCACTTACCATTGGAACTATGTAATTTGCATTAGGGAGCAAGGTAGGACAAAGGATTGCATAGTGAGGGGTCTCAGTTAGTAGGAGAAGCCTGACTAGTCACTATAACTACGCGATGGGAAGTGATTAAGGGAAAAGCTAAATGAATTTCATAGTTGATCTAAACTGTATAATTATATTTTTTTCATACATATTGATGCATTTGAAGTGGAAAAAGTAGAGGAATCATCTCACAAGACCATTTTTATCAGTGGGACCCAATTTGGTGAAAGGGGGTCTGAAACCTTCTAGGAGCACTTTGAGGTATAAAATGATGCTTTCTGGGGGTAAAAATTTTCCTCTTTAGCACAACACCTTCTAATGATATTCTACATGCAAAGACCTTTCCGATGGCACAAGAACTGCATCAATCAGAGTCTGCATGCAAAATTTATGCCACTTAGAAGTTTACGTTAATGTTTTCACACCTATAGTTCGAGAGGATGTCGCGTCAGCCCCCATTATTGACGAAAAAGGGGCTACCCACGTGTTTTTGATGTAAAATACTCTAAAATATTTTATTTTGTAACTCTATTTAAGAGTTGATGTAGACAAACTTCAGCACTAGTAGGCTATCGAGTTGTGTTATAACTGGGCCACTATGAGGAAGAGGCATTCCATTCTTTCAAGAGAATTTTGTTCCATAGATGAGAAAATATAGCCAAGAGAGATAGGAGGTAGAGCACATAGAGAGGATATGTGCATTGTAGCAGCCCACGGGCCTCAGGCATTACTTCTTTGTACCTGTAGCTATATTTCCAGATAGAGAAAGAGAGTGAAGTGATCTCACCTTCTAGTTTGGTTTTCTCCCAAAAGGGTTTCCTAGAGAACATATATTGTGTCTTGTGTGTGTATGTGTTTATTTCCTCATTCTCTACTTTTTTTCATAATTTCCATTTCCGTGCATGCACTAATTACAATAAAATCTATAGATCTAGAAATTAAATAAAACTATAATAGTCTAGAATCTCATATTATTTAATATAGTATTATCAAATTTGTTGTGATGAATTATCCAATGGAATATCCATGCAGTTTAAGGATTAGTATTTAAGGACTTTAGTGACCCAAAAGTGATCCCTTTCTCACTGTATATGTGTAATTCATATTGGGAGACCCACCTAATGAAGAGAAAAGCGCAGTTGAGAACCTCAGAGAGATAATGAGGCAAGGTTGTTTACTGAAACTGTGTAATGTACAATAACTAAAGGGAAGGATTAGGCAACTGTGTAGTTAGGAAATTTAGTGACACATGCAAGCCTCACTACCCACTATAGTGTCGTAGTGTTCAATCTAGGGTCAGGGAGAACATTAATTGTGTAGTTTTCAAGGTTAGGAAGCTAAATTGTTGGCCTAGGCATCAAGGTTGATAAGTGTGCTGGTGGAGGGAGATTGTCCTATAGGACTACATAGTTCACATTTTCAAGATGTAGAGGGTGCTTCAATGTGTCTTAGTACTACATAATGTGAGGTTCTAAGGGGGAGAGATATTAGCCGAAGATTGAGCAAGTTGCAATGATAGTGAAATCTCCAAAATGGTTAAGTGTGGGATCAATAAGACAGGAGAGAAAAAGACATGCAAACAAGCCCTGAAACAGTGATCTCCAACTCAGATAACATCAACACATGTGAAAATGATACACATAACTCAAAATACACATGCATACCTTGAAATGACATCAAAGCGATGCTTATTTCCAAGTGTGATTATTGAAATGTCACTTTGTGACACTAATTAGTATAAAGTTATGATAAGAGTGTCGACTGCAACTAGAAATTGCGCTTAGTTGTGGGAGAGTGTCCAATTCATATTCTTATGACATATATGATTATATATTTCAAAATAATGCACTTAATTAGCCTATAGTGGTGCGCTAAAATGCAACACATGAAAAAGTACAAACAGTTAAATCGATAGTTGTGACAGTAAGATAAAGTGAAAATGACACTTATAAAAGTTGGAGAAAGTGAAAGAAACACATGCTATAGAGAAGAGAACACAAAAGTGACATTTGTTAAAGTGGAAGCGATTAAAAATGATAGTCACAAAAGTGAAAGTGACACTTACGAAAGCAAACGCACGCAAAAGTGACATTTGAGGAAACTCACTAGAATGATAATAAAATTGAAACTATGGGCGAATGAGTGATTGACTCATAGGATTGCATGCTCGTTATCAACTAATGTTTGGCATTGATATCAACAAGAATTGTGTAGTCGCTATCTTTACAAACTATGAAGTCACTATCAATAAGGGACTACGCAGGCACTATTTCCAAAGACTACGTAGGAACTACTCTCAAGGATTGCATAATGCATGTATTCTACGGTAAACATTAGCTACTGAGCTTGCCATAAGACAATGTGCTTGAGAATGGATTGAAATTTAAACATGAGTAAGCAAGTGACTTTGATAGTTAGAACCTTACAAGAAGTCTCACAAACTTAACAAAATCATAAACCGATCACGAAGTGACTAAGAATAATCAAGGAATGATAGATCATAGGATCACTGGGAGGCTCCAAAATTCAAGTGTAGGAAACATTTTGGAGGATGTTTGTCACAACGATAACACTTCGTGACACACTCGAAGAAATCCAGCTTTTCTGTTTATGTTTAGCTTTATGTATAGAGTCTTCTCTTCCAACAATTATTGATTCATTTTGTGGATCACTTTGGCTTCCCCATTTAACCTAGTTATATATATTTTATCCTCCATTCCCTTTCTAAGTTAAACACATTAAAAAATATTTGCATGTCACAATTTTTTCGGTCCAGGAGAATGGTAATATATAGTTGCGAGTTTGAAAATGTCATATTTCTTATTTCATCTCTACTGGTGCTTCACTACCAGTAGGCTTGTTCAGTACCCTGA
Organism: Pinus taeda; assembly: GCA_000404065.3. Lineage (NCBI taxonomy): Eukaryota > Viridiplantae > Streptophyta > Pinopsida > Pinales > Pinaceae > Pinus > Pinus taeda. The sequence continues at coordinate 12,829 of APFE031385768.1, forward strand.
TAAAGTCATTATAGGAACACAAGCTTTGCTTCACTACCAGTGAGCTTGTTCAGTACCCCGATAAAGTTACTTGTTTCACCTCACTGTGTAGGTAATGTTTCTCTTATTTCACCATTTATTTTATTTCCATTATGCTCATTGTCATTTTATGCATGTTTATTTCACTAGGGTGGAAGAGGTATCCTGACTCATTGAGAGAAAGAGAGGTTTTTCCTTGAGAAATAGTTATATACCTCTATAATTAATAAGCTCGCCATTAGTTTTCCCCTTTCCCTTCTCTACTTGATTAGATTGGCATGAAAAACACCATTCAATAATAACACTGAGTTAAGGAATGAAGATCCTAAAATAGATACGGGCATCTTGGTTCTACTTATCATTTTCCAATTGAATGGATCATTTTTTCTATTGAGACATTATTGACCTTAAAGATATGTAGGCCAAAAAAAAGAAGAGGAATACAAATTAGCCAAGAGTTGTTTGTTATCATAATTTCATTTTCAAAACTTTTCCACATTGTCTTTTGAGCCAAACGAGACTAGTTTTCATGGATGGTCTTATTGAACAAAACATAAAAGAAAAGACACAACAAGGCAATAAGGAAAAAAGCAAAAGAGAAAGCAAATGTAGGACTCAAAATAAAAGAAACATGCAAGACAAGAAGCAAAACATAAAGCAAATGCACAAAATATATGTACGGAAAAAAGGAAGGTGAATGCAATGCAAAAGAAAACTAAAATGCAAGCAGACCTTATCCTAATCTAACCAGCTAGAAGGTCATGATTACGTATAATGAAATTTCCAATGTAGCCATAGAAGTTGCTCCTGACCTGCAAATAGAAAGATATGAGAAATTAAAAAATATATAAAGAAATCTCCCAAAATAAAAATATGATCATGAATAATTTTCACAAGGGATAGAAGGTCTTTGTTGAAGACAAAAATATGTGCCATTAAAACTAACCTTAACTAACTTGCATCCTTACCTTTTATATTAGAACAATAATCATACAAACCTTGAAAAATTCTTGTGAATGTACCTTCATTTGTGTTTTTATTCTTATAAAGAAAAAAGAAACATCAAAACTTCTTATTAGTGACAGATATTACAAAGTACGATGTTCCTAACCAATCATAGATCGGCTCATAAAATTCAAAACAATCCTTTCGAAAACCTTGAAAATATTGGGAGAATGAAATTTCAATTAGTTCATTCAAACCATGAGGAGAATATTGAAAATAGAAGATAACCTAACCTCATTTAGAAGCCTTGTCAAGATAGTGAGGACCTGACATAACTATCAGCAAAGGTTGAAGTTACTCAGTTATTTGACAAGTATATGAATAGTGAAATGATAAATCATAAAGATCAATGTATTCAACAAGATCAATCAATGTAAAACAAATAACATCATATATACTAGTGGGAAAATGATTCATCTAGTGACAATTGCTAGGACCGGTGTTATGACTATATTGATGAAATTGTATACAAGACTCTCAATTCTTGATTGGTTCCCTTTGTGTCCAATTACATATCAGACTAGAAATACAAAATTCTGAATAATTAAAAACACTTTTGGCCTTGTAAATGTGGGAAACCAATTAAAATAACATGTTGACACAAAATTATAAATATATGTCAAATAAGATATAGCATCCACATCAACATGAGGGTGTCAATCCATTAAATGATTCAATCAATGAATGCTACTCAAAAGGATTATTAGGTGAGAATAAGGGTGCTTAGATTCATGACATTCATAATAAATATTAAGAGTTGATATTTTATGGAAAATTTTGACAGGGAGAGATATTTCAGGGAATGATGACGCCCATCTCAATAATCAAGATGGTTATGTACATCTATGAAAGGTATGTGTTTCAATCCTGAATTTGATATAAGGGATTTGCATAAAGAATAATTAGCCATAGAAGAATCTTCTACCCGATTAGAAACTCTAGCTTGAGGACTTTAAAAAATTTTAAAATCCTTCAAGAAAGAGCTTACATCCAAAGAAACAATTTCTACAAAAGAATTATGTGAGAAAAACTAATCTGACCTAGTTCAGAGAGCTCAATATGATTGTGAGATACTGACATAACCATCAACCAAAGTTGAAGTGCCTCGACTTCCTGACAAGTCTTCAAAATTTTAAATCATTAGGGGAATTTTGAGGTATAAAATGGGCCTCCTAAGGAAATTATAAAATAGTAGTGGAAATAATAAAACAAGATTAGATTACATCATAAAATTTTAGAGGGAAAAAATAAAAAACTATTTTTTCAACTCATATTTTCAACTTATCTCGCTATGGGTTTACTCAAATTTTGAGCGGAAACACTCGTTGGATGAAAAAGTTGATTCCTCATCCACGAAGTACCCATGTTGCATACTTTCGATGGATCCTACTACACAAAAAACGAGAAATACATGAAAAGTGTTAATGCAATCACATGTTTTCATGTATTTCTCATTTTTCATGTAGCAAGGTCCATCAAAAGTATTCAACATCGGTACTCCTTAGATGAGGAATAAAATTTTTCATACAACAAGTAATCCCACTCAAAATTTGAGTAAAAAAATAGGGAGATAAGTTGAAAATACGAGTTGGAAAAGTAGTTTTCGTATTTTATTATGTTTTAATATTATTACTCTTTTACTCTGAAAAAGGTGAATCATCCCCCACGGTTGACATCATCATCTTGAATCCTATTAGTTCTTATAAAGTTTATTTTAGTCGTACATTTTTCTTAGGAGGCCCATTTTAGACCTCAAAATTCCCCTAATGGTTGAATTATTAAATTTTGAAAAATTGGTCGTATCAACATTTCTATGAAAATAATTGCCATTAACTATTTCAGCAGGAACATTATGAATCAGATGAAAAATGTTGGAATTAGTTTCATTGGTTGTCTCAACATCACCAACTTGATCACCCAAATTGTAAGAGATATGTTCAACAATTACTGCATTGTATTCTTCATCATGGGAAAGCTTATCACCTTGTGTGAATTTCACATATAGTTCATCAAAACGTGAATTAGAAGAACATGATATATCAATTGATTCACTACAAACATATCCACATAAGGACTGGTGAGTTAAGGACCAAATTCCTATGAGAATTTTTTTTATGATTACTTCAGATTCCATATCAAATCTTTGCAAATCCAAGTTTTCTTATGAAAACAAGGGATCATCCAATGTACTTGGGCACTCATCACCATTTATATCAGTGGATTCATTGTTTTCAGAGTGATGATTTCCCGAGGCTTCATTGTGATTAATAACTTTGATTTCATTTGAATGACTGTTGAGATCTCTAGATTCTAATTCAACCAAGAATGGAAGAATATCATCTTGACGTAGAGCAATTGGGAAAAGAAAAGAGAGATCAAAACTATCTTCAACTTTATTCTCCTCTATCTATGGAATGTGACCATCTTGTACTTGATCAAAGTTTATACCAGCACATTGAGAATTAAGAATATCTGAAGTATTCGTTAGTGGTGAAAATTGATTAATCAAATCAAGGCACAAACGTTTATGAAATGTATATGACAGAGGATGACATGTATCCCTTGAAGACAGATCACTTTTAAAGATATCACATTCAAGATTATTTTTATGTGCATTAATGTGATCTGGGGAAATCAAGGGACCAATCTTCACGTTAGGTTTCTTGTGCATGCAGTATCAACCAAGAAGATAAAATGAGGATGGGATGAATGGATAAGCATCCTAATTTTCATATTTCACAATTGTAACCATAGTACTAGAGACAACCTTGTTATGAAATGAAAAGGGAGGTAGAAAAGGAACACAACAGATGGTAGGTTCCTCCTATAATATTGGAGGTGTGTCATGATTAATAGAAGTTGGTAGTGCACAGTTAACAAAGGATTCAGATTTATATTGTTTCAAGGATATTTCAACCTAACACTGAAACTTTTCCTTCAAGAAATCCCAATCTGCATCTTCTTCAAGAAACTCATAGCATAGGTGAAGAAATCTATCAGAAAAATCCTCTATTGAGTCATTAGACTTCATTTTAAGTTAAATTATACTTTCATAAACATCATAATTATGCCTATCAAAGGCTTGATGAATCTCCTTGAAGAGTTATTCAAATGAATTAATAGAAGTATAAGGTAAGGTATGACACCATAGTTTAACTCAACCTTCAAGAGTGAGGGTGAATAATATACAAGTAGCATCTTCACAATCAATTTCATGAGATTCACAAAACTTGAGAAAATGAGATGTATGTTTAGCTATGGGTATTTCATCCTCACCATCAAACCTTAATTGGGACAAGTTGTAAAATATTTCCACAGGAAGTGAAAGTTTAAGATTAGATCTATTAGAAAAACATCCTATAAGTATGACTTGTGAATGAGCTATTCAAGATAAGAGATTCAAAACAAACTCAATAGGCTCATATTTTTATATGTCCCTACTTAGAGCACCAACTGTTGACAGTGCTATAAATCCATCAACCAAGAGGATCTCCCTGATATGAAGTCCCAATTAGACCTCACACTATTTAGAGTAGGATCCCTAACTGAGAATAAGGTCAATTACCATTATTCCTAGGAATTTCCCTAAGATGCAATTATAAACCTAATAAATCATACACTAATTGATCCAGGTGGATATTGGTGGCCACCCACCTATCCCACTTGGATCCAAACAACTGTCTCTTTTAGTTTTTTAGTTTCCGTAATTGTAGCACAATTTACTAGTTTTAGCATTTTTTCGGGTCTTGAAATTTTGAAGCCATTTTGAGGCCCTAAATGACATTTTTTGGGAAATTTGGGAGCAATAATGGTTCATGGACTCTCTTCCCAAAGTTTTTGTGCTCAGATATATCTTTCTAACAAGCTATTGTACGCGTAAAACGAAGATTGGGTGCCAATGTTATGACCCCAGAAAGTTGATATACCAACTTACCCAAAATGGGGCCCATGATTTGGCGTTTCATCTTCTAGGGTTAGGTTTTGGGATGTTAAGGGTTTTCCATTGTTCTCAACAATAAATAGGCCTTCGAGCCTCATTGTAACACAGTTCAGAGGCATGTAGCCACCACATCTCTTCTCGGAGATAAGCTACCATCACCCTAGATAGTGTATTTCCATTTCTGTTTGTAAGCATATTTAAGTATTTTACATTAATGAAATGAAGTATTATTTCCGTTGCATCTCTGTGTTTATGCATATCTTTGTAATTTTTTTCGTTCCTGTTTAAATCTGGATCTCTAATATTGAATAAATCAAGTAATTTTACATTGTGAGGCATACACTCACAATGTATACAAGGTACTTTCATAGAAGGGAAAAGATAGAGTGAGCCAGTAGAAGAAAATTAATAGCACTATCCTAAAAGAGACACATAAGAGCATGGAATGGGATTGTTAGTTAACCTGCAAATTAGTTCACAAGATAAGAATGATTACAAAAGGAAGTAACAATGTACATCCAACAAGATGCACACTAAGGACAACAAAATAGTTCATTTTCATTAGTGTGTGTTAACATAAACATAGACCACAAACAATGAAATAATAGTCTCACAATCATTCACAACATATGCATGAAAGTGCACTAGCTCTGAGGGTTCCATATATTAAGTGAAAGTCCCAAGATACACAATTAAAATTTTACCACACTAGTCCAAATAGTGGAACATTAAATCACCACTCGCTAGTCCAAAGAAATGTATTCTCTTATATGCCAACTTTGTGAAGCCAAGGTGAAAATTTAAAAGTCCCAGAGTCCTTCTGCTTAAGTTGTGAGGGTGTATTTATAGCAAATTAGGTGACTCTCCACCTTCCATGTGACTCTTGTCATCTCTCATGACTCATGAGCTGGTACTATGACCTTTCAAATTCCTACATGACCTTTGAGCTTTTACATGACTTTAGAATTTTCTTGTAATTGTTCATATTCCATGTGGGACCCTTGGTCTTTCCCACATTTTACATTTCCTCATTTTAGAAAATAAAATCATTACATTCCACAAATGACACATATCACATTGTCTTGACACTTTTATAGACCATGACTTGGCAATGATGACATGGAACTCCATGACAATGTGGCAATGACAAGATATTCTCTTTACTTCTATGACTTTGACTTCTTCATGATGGATCTTTTCTTGTTCTTCATCTTCATGATCCAAAGAATCTAGATGGGTATCAAAACCTTCCAAGTTATCATGAGATGTCACCATTGTGACATGGTCCATGGTTTCTTCATGACGGTTCTTGTTTTGCCCATTCTTCACAATGCTCTATTGTAGCCTCTTTGATCTAAAAATGAGATCTTAGACTAATGTTAAGGTATTACAAACTCATGTGCAAGATTTGCCTATATTACTTAGTGCAACGGATCAAAAATATTGTGAATAATATAGGCAATGAAGCAGTTAAAGAAACATAATAGGCATATACACTCAATTCAACCAAATAATCAAGGAGTTCACCCAAAACTCTTGGGCTGCATCTCTTGGTCCCGCCTTCAGTGGTGACCTCTCTATTATGTCTTCAAGAGTAGATTTTTACAAAATGTGAGCTCAAATTAAGTCTCAACACAATAGGAATAAAACAACAGGGTTTCACTGGGATACCCCAAGTCCTTTTGAGTGCACAGACTCTCCCTCTTTCTCTCTATATATGTCTTCTCTCTGTCTCAGCATTGCTTGCCTCTGTCTCTTTCATTCCATGGCTTTTAAGCCAATCAACACTTATCTGTTCGTTTCCCTTTCGGGTTCTCTGGCTTTCGACCTCTGTCTATTCAAACCCCCTCTAAGCATTAACCAATCATGGTGTAATGTCTTCAGGGATGTTGGCCACCTGTTTTATAACAGAAGGGACCATTAGCGCTTTAGAAATCCCCAAAACAGTTGTTCTCTATTTACATAGAGAATACATAGAAACACCGTAAAAATATGCCCAAATGCCTTTTCTCGGACCAGAAATATTATCAATTCTGCCCTATAATCCTTTCAGATCCATCTTCGGGCACTATCGTATGTTTACTGTTGATCTATGTGATCGTTGATCCAACGGTTGCTATTGATTTCGTGTGGCTTATGCGCTCGGAGATTACCAGCCCGAAAAGGTAGTTTTCTCTCTCTGGTGTCAAGCCACGTGACAGCGAATGTATGGGCTCGGGTGGACCCTGACCAATACCACTTATCGCCTAAGGTCCGCATGAAATCTCGCTCATACCAGAATTCAAAACATATATTGTTTCCTATATAAACCCTTTTGGGCTTGTTTTATCGCCCAATTCGCATTTCCTTTGTTTTTCGTTTATTTAATGAAAACATGAATTTACACAGAAAAATCCATTTTTACGGAACTCAAAAGATATAGATTTCTACCCGTAAGACCGGCCAGGTCTGGCTTTATCGCAAGTTGCGTATGTATTGGCCCCGCTGCTCTGATGCGATATTGCAATATCGCATAGTCCCTAGGCCTTTGGCAAGAGCTCCCTTGTATTTTGCCAATGTGATATTGCAAGTTAACCTGGGCTATCGATCTACATGCTTGATGGATGGTCCTCATTGATTCTTGTTGATCGTTGCTGCAATTTTCATATGGTAGCCTCCCTATAGCCTCTGCTTCCCATCTCCGATTGCAATATGTCGATTGGATCTGGACCATTGATCGGCCAGATCTGACGGCTCATGTGCATCATTGTTCAAGCCTCCCATAGCTCTTTTTTCACTATTTCTTTATGTTTTTCCGGCTCGATAGTGTTTTCTACCATTTGTAAAGGTTTTTCCTCATGTGATAGTTTTTTATTTTGAAGACTTAGAGGGTTTTTAGGATCCATTTTAGATCATGCCTTCCCATTGAAAAAAAAAATTGTACCACCAAAAGTTGGTTTTTAAGCATCAAGAGAGTGAGGATACAGCTTCCTGACTTGTCCAATCACTATCCATCTTGCATTGCTTGGTTTTGAACCTTTGATTCTGATTCTTAGGTACTCAACATCCCCTCTGCACGTAGTTCTCACCTTCCTATCCAGAACTGTGTCTTCTTGCAACTCATTGAGATATTCAAGAAATAGATCATCAATAAAAGGCAACTAACTTTGCTCTTCTGGATCTTCAATCAATGAAGGTTCATATAGTCTTAAGTTCTCTACATTAATGAATGAATAGATATGCATATAAGCTAGAAAATCAAGGCAAAAAGCATTTTCACCAATTTTGTCAAGTAGCTTGAATGGCTTATACCTTATTGGTTTCAGCTTCTTACCTTCATCTTGCATTCTATCTTTGTTGATGTACATCCAGACGTGATCACCAACTTTGAAGCTATGCTCAATTCGATGCTTGTCATGCATTGCCTTGTACTTGGACTAGCTCCTTTCCAGTTGCTCCTATATTTCCTAGTGAATTCCTTGGATATGTTCAATGAACTTGGTTTCTTTGTCCACATCACTGTGTCCATCAATTGCTATGTCTTTACCAAAGACAAAATCCAAGGGAGATTTTGGTGTAAAACCAAAACAAGTCTCAAAATGAGATCTCTATGTAGAAGAGTGCTTGGCACGATTGTAAGCATGTTGCACATAACACAAATGTTCATCCCAAAGCTTGGGATACTTGCTGCAATAGCTCCTGAGCAACTAGCTCACTCTCCTGTTGACCACCTCTATTTGGCCATCTGTTTGTGGATGAAATTTTGTGCTCTTCTTCAATCAAGTGTTGATCAATTCCCAAAGACTTGACCAAAACTTCCCAACAAATTGGGAATCTCAATCAAATACAATGGAAGTGGATAACCCAAAATGAATCCATACATGTTGAAAGAACAACTTCGTTGTTTGTTTAGTTGTAATTTGCTTGTTACAAGGTATTAAAATACACATTTTGCTGAAGCAATCCACGATAACATATAAATAATCATGACCTTTTCTAGATTTTGGAAATCCCCTAACAAATTCTGTGGAAACACTTTCCCAAGGACGAGAAGGAACTGGAAGTGGAGTGTACAAGCCTAATTTTCTATTACTAGGTTTGCTTATAACACACATGGTACACCATTTAATATATCTAGAAACTGCTTCATGCATTCTTCACCAATAATAGAACCTTTGCAACTGTGCAACTATTTTACTTACACCAAAATGACCTGATATTAGAGAAGTATGTGCTTCTTGGATTATGTTAACTCTTTTAGTTTGAGGAATGCATAATTTTCCAAAATGATATAAGAGTTAGTCGTTAACATGATAATCCAATTCTTCCACTTGTTTTCCATGACTTAAGGTTGCATATACATCTTTAAAATCTATATCTTAAGCATATGGTCCAATGTAGCTTTCATGCAATACTAAGTTATGCTTAAGTATAGTATATGCATTTATGATTGGTCTTGATAGAATATCTGCAACCTTATTGTGTATGCCCTTCTTATATCTGATGACAAGATGAAACTTCTGTAGAGAACCCATCCACCTATAGTGTCTTCATTGCTGCAATTTAGTTTGTGAGTGTAAATATTGAAATGGTTGATGATCTGTATGCATAATTGTTTCTTTGCCCATTAGGTAATGTTTCCACTTTTTTCACACTCTCTACTAATGCATACAATTCTTTATCATATGTGGGATAGTTGACTACTGCAGAAGTAAATGTCTCAGAATGATAATATTTGGGTTTACTGTGTTGCATCAACACTGCACCCATGGCATAGTCACTGGAATCTATTTCAATCTCAAATGGTCGTTGAAGATCTGGCAGTGCTAGTACTGGTGTTGTACTAATTTTTTCTTTCAAGGTGTTGGAGGCTTTATGCTATTTGCCTCCCCACTAAACACCTTGTTCAATCCTGTTAAAGTATGTAAGTGAGCTGCAATCAAGGAAAAGTTAGCAATAAACTTTCTCCGATATTGTGCTGCTCCTAGGAAGCTCCTAACTTCTGTAGCAAATTTGGGTTTAGGCTAGTTCACAATGACTTCGACCTTAGAGGGATCTATCTTCAATTCACCACCCCCTACAATATGACCCAAATAATTTAAAGATGTTTTTCCAAATTCAAATTTTGATAGCTTCACATAGAGATTTTCTCTTTTCAAAACATTTAAAGTCCACTTTACATGCTTCAAATGTTCTTCCCATGTTTTATTGAAAACAAGAATGTCATCTAAATATACAATTACAAAATCATCAATAAAGGGTCGGAGTACATCATTCATAACTCTCATGAAAGTGGAAGGAGAATAGTTAAGCCAAAATGCATAACCAGCCATTCATACAGCCCTTTCTTTGTCTTGAAAGCAGTCTTCCATGCATCTTGTTTTGCAACTCTCACCTGATGATAGCCACTACACAAGTCCAACTTGGAAAAGTAAACTTCTTCTTTCAGCTGATCTAATAGATCATGAATGCGAGGAAGAGGATAATGATTCTTGATCGTTATTTTATTAAGTGCTCTATAATCAATGCACATCCTCCATGAACCATCTTTCTTTCTCAACAACACAATTGGATATCCACATGGTGATGTGCTTGGTCTTATGAACCCTTTTTTGAGTAGCTCCTATACCTTCTTCTAGATCTTTGCATTCTCTAAAGCAGATAACTTATACATTTTGATGTTAGGCAATGGAGCATCTTGCTGCAAATGAATATCATGTGCTATTTCCATTTTGGGTGGCACACCTTTAGGTTCTTGAAATAGGATACCATGTCCTGAAGCAACTTTGTCTAAATCAACATTATGTTTAACATCACAGCCTTCAAATAAATTAGCTTTATCAAGGTTCTGTTCCTTTACAACCATTAGTAAAAATTGCTTGAATGAATTTACAATTCTTTTCATCTACCCTGAGTTTATGAGAGAGTATTTATTTTTGAGTTTATGAGCTCTTACAATGTATTCTATTCCATCTTTAGTGAGTTGATACTTATTTCAGCTCTATAGAAAATGGCTTTCTATCATAGAAGTAAGGACTTCCTAAAACAATACCACATATGTCCAAGGGAATTATATCTAACTCTACCTCATCTACAAATGTTGACCCAATAGAAAACCTAAGTTTACATTGTCTAGTCACTTGTAGCTTTGCTTTATCACATACCCAACCTAATGGATATGGCTTCTTGTGAGGTGTTGTTAGTAAGCCCAACTTGTTTACAATTGTTTCAAAAATCAAGTTTACTTGTGATCCACTATCAAATAAAGTATCAATCTTTTGGTGCTTGGAAATAACTCTAATATGAAAAAGTTGATTTCTTTTCCTCTCATTATATCCATTATCAATAGATGAGCAAAATTACTTTTAGATGATTCAAAATGTTTACCTTTTATACCTGTGTTTGTGACCGTTGTTTCATCACCTGAGTCTGACCCCAAGTCTTTTTGAATAGCAGTAGCAATCTTCTTCTTCTTACCACTGAACTTCTTGGGTTTCAGCTTCGGATGCAAAGACCAATAGTGTTCATCATTGTGTCCATCCTTCTTGTAGTAATTGCATGAAGGTTTGTCTTTCTTTTCAATGTTTTCCTTCCTCTCCTTCCATTTTTGCTTCTTCTTTTCCTTGTTCTTGCTTGCAGAGGGTTTTGATGATCCCCCCATCTCTGGGTTAACATTCTTGCCTCTAGCCTCTAGATGTGTAGCCTAAACTGATACATCATCTAGGCTAGTGGGGTTAAACATGAGAATGGTGTGCTTCAAATAGCTATGTAGACCACCTATATACTTCGACAAAGTTTCAGGTGAGACTAGAGAAATGTCTAGAGTTAAAGCTTTTTTTCTAAATTCCTAGGTATAGCTTTGTACAATTTGGCCCTTTAATTGGCGAAGGGTTTGCCAACTCATCATTGCTTGCTACATATAAGCTATTGGATAGAATTGTTTTTTAATGGAAGAAACAAATTCATTCCAAGTAGAAAGAATTTTACCATGTCTCTTTAGATCAACTTGGGTCTTGCCTTCCCATCACACTAGTGCAGTTCCTCCAAGGCAAAGTCTAGCCAGCTAAATCTTTCTCCTCTCTGAATCAATGTTCTTCACCCTGCAATATACATCAATCTGTCTAATCCAGTTATCTAGCTTTTCTGCATTTAATTCTCAAAGATGTTTTCTTCTTTTTCTTTTCAGGGCTAAGAGATGAGGATGATGGAGGTGATGGTGGAGGAGATGAGGGAGGAGGCTTTTCCTCTTTCCCTTTGTCCTCTAGGGCATCTAGAGAGGGTTCTTCTGCTCCTTTGTCTTGTTTTGTGGTTTAAGTACTTTCACCTCAACCTTTCTTAAATTCTTGATAGATCTCTTCCACCATGGCTCTCATGGTCATGAAACTGTCCATAAACTGAGATTATGATTCCAATGGGGTTTTTTCTACCATTCGCCTCCTAGGATAGACTCTTCGAATTTTTGGGTTAGCCTCAATAAGTTCTCCTTCTCCTAGTTTGATCTTTGACCTAATTAGCATTCAACAATCCAGCACAAGCTTGTCTAACCTTAGCAAACCTAAATCTCTAATAGCAATTGATCTGAAAATGAGATCTTAGACTAATGTTAAGGTATTAAAGACTCATCTGCAGGATTTGACTATATGAATTAGTGCAATGGATCGAAAAAACTATGAATAATATAGACAATGAAGCAGTTAAAGAAACATAATAGACATATACACACAACACAGCCAAATAATCAAGGAATTCACCCAAAACTCTGGGGCTACATCTCCTAGTCTAGCCTTTAGTAGTGACCTCTCTATTATGTCTTCAAGACCAGAGTTTTACAAAATGTGAGCTCAAATTGAGTCTCAACACAACAGGAATAAAACAAGAGGGCTTCACTTAGATACCCCAAGTCTTTTCGAGTACACAGACTCTCCCTCCCACTCTCTATCTCTGTCTTCTCTCTGTCTCAGCACTCCTTGCCTCTGTCTATATCATTCCATGGCTTTGAAGATGATCGGCACTTATCTGTTCATTTCCCTTTCAGGCTCTCTAGCTTCTGGCCTCTATTCGTTCAAACCCCCTCTGAGCATTAACCAATCATCGTGTAACGTCTTCAGGGATGGTGGCCACCTGCTCTGTAATGGAAGGGACCATCAAAAATTTAGAAATCCCCAAAATAGTCCTTCTCTGTTTACATAGAGAATACACAAAAACACTATAAAAATATGCCCAAACACCTTTTCTCGGACCTGAAATTTTATCAATTCCACCCTATAATCCTTTTGGATCTGTCTTCAGGCACTATTGCACGTTTACCATTGATCTATGTGATTGTTGATCCAATGGTTGCTATTGATTTTGGGTGGCTTATGTGCCCGAAGATTACCCACCCGCAAAGGCAGTTTTCTCTCTCTGGTGTCGAGCCACGTGGTGACTAGTGTATGGGCTCGAGCAGAGCCCAGCCAATACCACTCACTACCCAAGGCCTATCGAAAATCTTGCTCGTTCTAGAATTCAAAACATATATCGCTGCCTATATAAGCCCTTTCGGGTCCATTTTATCTCCCAGTTCTCATTTACTTTGTTTTTCGTTCATTTAACGAAAACATGAATTTACACAGAAAAACCCCTTTTTACGAAACTCAAAAGATATATATTTCTACCCATAAGACCCGTCAGGTATGGCTTTATTGCAAGTCACATATGTGTCAACCCTGCTGCTCCGATGTGATATTGCGATATCGCAATCGCATATTGCATAGTCCCCAAGCCTTTGGCAAGTGCTCCCTTGAATTTTGCCGATGCGATATTGCGAGTTAACCTGCGCCGTTGATATGCGTGCTTGATGGACAGTCCTCATTGACTCGCACTAATCACTGCCGCAACTTTCATATGGTAGCCTCCCGATAGCTTCCGCTTTCCATCTCTGATTGTGATATGCCGATCAGATATGAACCATTGATCGGCCAGATCTGACAGCTCCTGTGCATCATTTTTCAAGCCTCTGATAGCTCTATTTTTCACTATTTCTTCATGTTTTTCAGGCCAATAGTGTTTTCTGCCATTTGTAAAGGTTTTTCCCTATGTGATAGTTTTTTATTTTGAAGACTTAGAGGGTTTTTAGGATCCATTCTCGATCACTCTTCTTGATGGACTCTCTTAAGCATCACCCTGTCATGTTGTAATGATCATACCTGTAGATGGAGGCCACTCATCACAAGTCAACGTCAGTCCAAAAACCACATATTATATCTCTTTTCTCATGGAATATGTTGATTGAGATGATTTGGAATTGATCTAAGACAATTAATAAGGTATTACATAATCATGTGTAGGGATGTGTCTATGTTATTTTATGCAATGGATCGATAACATTGCAAAATACACATACACTGAAGTAGTTAGAGAAAACACAATAACAAACCCATATAAACATAACAAGTTTAATAAGGAGTTCACCCAATACTCCTGGGCAACGTCTCCTAGTCCAGCCTTCGGTGGTGGCCTATCTATTATGTTTTCAAAGTAGATTTTTTACAACAGTGATCTCAATTTGTGTCTCACACAATAGATAGAAATCAATAAGACCGTACATGGATTCCCCAAGTCTCTGGAGTATGTAGACTCTCCCTACTGAATCTTGACCTCTATTGGTCACAATGGTATGAGTCCAATCTAAGACTCAATACACGACAGACATATACAAAGGAGTTTTTTTTAACCTCTCAAGCCCTCTCTCGAGTACACAGACTCTCTGACTCTCTTTGCCTCTATCTTCATTCTGGCTCAATGTTGCCTTTGCTTCTGTAGATGAGCTCAGCCTCTTCTCCTTGCTCTTAGCTTTCTGTTCTAACTTGCCTTCTTCTCTCTCTGTCAGTTCACGGCTTTAAAGCCAATCTGCTTCTTGACTGTTCGTTTCCACTTCTCGGCTTTCCAATTCACCTACCTCTGTTTGTTTGAATCCCTCTACCCTATGTCATCAGTCATTACATAATCTCTCACAGGGAAGTGGCCACCTATTTCGTAAAAAATGAGTGTCAGTTCTCTTGGACATACTCGAAACGACTTTTTTTACTGTTAGCTCCAAGAATGCCCGCAAAACCCAACCTTCTGCCAATGCCTCGTCCATATCAGACTTCAGATCTTATTCAACTCTGCCTGTTAAACTTGTCAAATCTGGTCATCCATCGGAACGCATCTCCGTCGTTGATCTAGGGGACCCAGATCCTATGGTCATCGTTCATATCGAGCAGCTAAGTCACATGACATTTACCCATCTGATGTGAGCGGTTTTCTCTCTCTTCCACTAGATGCGTGGCAACCATTGTGTGGCATCGGGAGGGACTTAGTTGAAACTGCTTAGCGCTCAAATCCCCTCCAATATTCTGACATTTTTTGTGGAATCCCACTTCGATGGAACCGAAGCAATATTTTCCGCATTTTATAGTTATTTCGGGTCTAGGTGCTCGGGGCTTCTCTCACTAAGCGGTTTGCCCTTTGATATGCATTTAGAGACTTGTCACTAATTGCATATTAGAAACTACCTCCACTGCTTAAAATTACTAGTTCATTTGTTGGTTGGTGTCAGCACGTGTTACCATGGTCTGCCACTCTGTGCGTTAGATCGATGGCCCTCGTTGATCTGCGCTAATCACCATTGCAATTGTCTGAGGATTCCTTCCGATAGCTTGATCTTTATAAGACTTTGAAACTTTGGCATGATTTTTAGAGAGTTCATGAAAACTTAGAGAGTTTTCTAGGATCCAATTTGGATTATGGCCTTCTCACTGAAAAATCTTTTGGACCACCAAAAGTTGGTTTTTAAGCATCAATCAAGTGAGGATATAGATTCCTCGCTTGCCCAATTTCTATCCATCTTGTATTTCTTGGTTTCGAACCTTTGAGTCCAATCCTGAGGTACTTGACATCCCCTCTACACGTAGTTCTTACCTTCTTCTCCAGAACTATATCTTCATGTAATTCATTGAGATATTCAGGCAATAGATCATCAATAGAAGGTAATTGGCTTTGCTCTTTGGGATCTTTAATCAATGAAGGTTTAAATATTCTCAATATTTTTGCGTTAACTACCAAATAGATGTGCATGTAAGATGGTAAATCAAGGTGAAAAGCATTCTCATCGATTTTCTCAAGTATCTTGAAAGGTCCATACCTCATCGGTTTCAGCTTCTTACCTTCACCTTGCATTTTATCTTTGCTGATATACAACCAAACTTGATCACCGACTTGGAAACTATGCTCAATCTGATGCTTATCATGCCTTGCCTTGTACTTGGCTTGGCTCTTTTCTAGTTGTTCCTGTACTGCCTATTGAATCTCTTGGATTTGTTCAATGAACCTAGTTTCCTTATCCACATCACTGTGTCCATCAACCGCTATGTCTTTACCGAAGAGAAAATCTAAGGGAGACCTTGGTGTGAAACCAAAATAGGTCTCAAAAGGAGATCTCTATGTAGAAGAATGTTTAGCATGGTTGTAAGCATGTTGTAGATAACATAAATGTTCATCCCAAAGCTTGGGATGCTTGCTGCAATAGCCTCTAAGCAACTGGATCACTGTCTTGTTGACCACTTCTGTTCGGCCATCTATTTGTTGATGATAGGATGTACTCTTCTTAAGTTTGGTGTCCATCAAATCCCACAGACTCAACCAAAATTTCCCAACAAATCAAGAATCTTGATTAGATACAATGGAAGTGGGTAATCCAAAATGAACCCATACATTTTGAAAGAATAACTTTGTTGTTTGTTCAGTTGTAATCAGTTTGTTACAGGGTATTAAAATACACATTTTGTTGAACCTATCTACAATAACATATAAATAGTCATGACCTTTTCTAGATTTAGGTAGTCCCCCAACAAAGTCCATGGAAACACTTTCCCAAGGATGAGAAGGAACTGGTAGTGGAGTATGCAAGCCTATTTTTCTATTGTTGGGCTTACTTTTAGCATACATGGTACACCCTCTTACATATGTAGAAACTGTTTCATTCATTTTTGGCCAATAACAAAATCTTTGCAGTTGTGGAACTATTTTACTTACACCAAAGTGACATGATATTAGAGAAGTGTGTGCTTCTCGAATTATCTTTACTCTTTCAGTTTGAGGAATGCATAACATTCCAAAATGATACAAGAGTTGGTCCTTAACATGAAAATCCATTTCTTCTACTTGTTTTGCATGACTTAAAGTTGCATATACATCTTTAAAATCTATATCTTGAGCATACTGCTCAATGTAGCTTTCATGCAATACTAAGTTATGCTTAAGTATAGTACATGCATTTGCAATTGGTCTTGACAACATATCTGCAACTTTATTATGTACGCCCTTTTTATATCTGATGACAAGATGAAACTGTTGTAGAAAACCCATCCACCTATAATGTCTTGATTGCTGCAACTTAGTTTATGAGTGTAAATATTGAAGTGGTTGATGATTAGTATGTATAACTATCTCTTTTCCCATTAAATAATGTTTCCACTTTTTCACACCTTGTACTAATGCATACAATTCCTTATCATATGTGGGATAATTAACTACTGCAAAATTAAATGTCTCGGAATGATAACATAGGGGTTTACCATGCTGCATCAGCACTGCTCCCATGGCATAGTCATTGGCATCTATTTCAATCTCAAAGGGTCTTTAAAGATAAAGTAATGCTAGTACTGGTGTTGTACTAATCTTTTCTTTTAAGATGTCAAAGGCATTATGTTGTTTCTCCCCACTGAAACACCTTGTTCAATACTGTTAAAGCATGTAAGGGAGCTGCAATCAAGGAAACATTAGCAATAAACTCTCTCCAACACTGTGTTGCTCCTAGGAAGCTTCTAACTTCTGTAGCAGATTTGGGTTTAGGCCAATTTACAATGACTGCAACCTTAGAGTGATATCTTCAATTCTCCACCCCTACAATATGACCCAAATAATTCAATGATGTTTTTCCAAATTCACATTTTGATAGCTTAACAAAAATATTTTCTCTTTTCAAAATATCTGGAGTCTACTTTACATGCTTCAAATTTTCTTCCCATGTTTTAGTAAATATAAGAATGTCATCTAAATATACAATGATAAAATCATCAATAAAAGGAAATCATTCATTACTCTAATGAAAGTAGTAGGAGCATTAGTTAAGCCAAACGGCATAACTAACGACTCATACAATCCCTGCTTTATTTTGAAAGTAGTTTGCATCTTGCTCTGCAACTCTGACCTGATGGCAGCCACTATGCAAGTCCAACTTGGAAAAGTAAACAAATTCTTTCAATTTATCTAATAGGTCATCTATGCGAGGAAACGGATTACTCAGTGCTTAGTAATCAATGCACATTCTCCATGAGCCATCTTTCTTGCTCACCAACACAATTGGAGACCCACATGCCTATGTGCTAGGTTTTATGTACCCTTTCTAGAGTAGCTCTTGTACCTACCTCTTGATTTCTGCATTCTATAAAGCGGACAACGTGTACATTCCGATGTTAGGTAATGGAGTATCCTGCTACAAATTAATATCATGTACGATTTACTTTTTGGGCGGCAGACCTTTAGGTTCTTGAAATAATATATCATATTCAAAAACAACTTTTTCTAAATTAGCCTATTGTTTAGCATTACACCATTCAAATACATTGGTTTTATCAGGTTTCTTTTCCTTTACAACCATCAGTAAAAATTGGTTACATGAATTTACAATTCTTTTCATCTACCTTGAGTTTATTACAGTATAATTATTCTTGAGTTTATGAGCTCTTATAATATATTCAACTCCATCTTTAACAAGTTGATACTTGTTTTCAGTTCTATACAAAATGGCTTTTCTATCATAGAAGTAAGGGTTTCCTAAAACAATTCCACATATATCCAAGGGAACAATATCTAACTCAACCTCGTCTACAAATGCTGACCCAAAAGAAAACCTAAGTTTACATTGTCTAGTCACTTGTGGCTTGGCTTTATCACATAACCAACCTAATGGATATGGCTTCTTGTGCGGTGTGGTTAGTAATCCCAGCTTCTTTACAATTGCTTTAGAAATTAAGTTTACTTGCAAGCCACTATCAAACAAAGTATCAATCTTTTGATGCTTGGAAATAACTCTAATATGAAAAAGCTCATGACTTTTCCTCTCATTTTCTTCATTATCAATAGATTGTGCAGAAATAATAGTAGATGCTTTAGAATTTTTACCTTTTATACCTATGGTTGTTGTTGTTACTTCATCGCCTGAGTCTAACCCCAAATCCTTCTGAATAGCTGCAATAGTCCTCTTCTTTTCTCCATTGTACTTCTTCGTTTTCAGCTCTGGATGCAAAATCCAGTAGTTTTCATCATCATGCCCATCCTTCTTGTAGTGAGTGCATTAAGGTTTGGTCTTTTGTACAATATTTGCCTTCCTCTCTTTCCATTTCTACTTTCTCTTTTCCTTGTTCTTGTTTGCCATGGGTTCTGATGATTCCCCAACTTCTGGGTTCACATTCTTTCCTCTAGGCTCTAGATGTGTAGCCTGAACAGATACCTCACCTATGCTAGTGGGATTAAACATGAGAATGGTATGTCTCAAATAACTATGTAGACCACCTATATACTTCAACAAAGTTTCAGGCGAGTCTAAAGAAATGCCTAGAATCAAAGATCTTTTTATAAATTCTTGGGTGTAACTTTGTACACTTTGCCCTTTTAATTGGTGAAGAGTTTGCCAACTCATCATAGCTTGTTGCATATAATCTAGTGGATAGAACTGTTTTTTAATTGTAGAAACAAATTCATTCCGGGTAGAAAGAATTGTACTGTGCTTCTTCAAATCAACTTGGGTCTTGCCTTCCCACCATACCAAGGTAGTGCCTCCGAGGCGTAGGCTATCCAGTTGAATATTTCTCCTTTCTGAATTGATGTTCTACACTGCAATATACATCAATCTGTCTAATCCAGTTATCTAGATTTTTTGCATTCAATTTTCTTCCATAAATTGGCAAATCAAACTTCACATCTAATTTGATTAAAGAAGTTTTCTTCTTTTTCTTTTCAAGGCTTTCTTTGTGTGAATACGATGATGATGAAGGTGATGATGCGGGATATGGTGGAGAGGGATTCTCCTCTTTTCCTTTGCCTTTTGGGTGGGAAACTAGAAGATGTTCTTCTACTCCCTTATCGTGTTTGAAGGTTGACGATTCTTCACCTCTACCTTTCTTAAATTCTCTATACATCTCTTATACCATGGTTGTCATGGTCATGAAGCTATCCATGAACTGGGAGTCTGATTCCAAGGGACTTTTTTCTGACATTTTCCTCTTAGGATAGACTCTTCCAATTTCTGGGTTAGCTTCAACCAACTCTCCTTCTCCTAATTTAAGTTTTGATCTAGTTAGCATTCAACAAAAAAAATCCAGCACAAGCTTGTCTAACCTTAGAAACCTAAACCTCTGATACCACTTGATATGGAATTGATCTAAGACAATTAAAAAGGTATTACAGACTCATGTGCATGGATGTTTCTATGTTATTTTATGCAACAGATCGATAAGATTTCGAAATACACGGACACTGAAGCAATTAGAGAAAACACAACAGGCAACACATATAAACACAAGCTTAATAATTAGTTCACCCAATACTCTTGGGCTACAGATCCTGGTCCAGCCTTTAGTGGTGGCCTCTCTATTATGTTTTCAAAGGAGATTTTTTACAATAGTGATCTCAATTTGAGTCTCACACAACAAATATAAATCAGTAAGACCGTACATGGATTCCCCAAGTCTCTAGAGTACGCAGACTCTCACTACTAAATCTCGACCTCTATTGGTCACAATGGTATGAGTCCAATCTGAGACTCAATACACAACAGGCATATATAGAGGAGTTCGCTTGAACCTCTCAAGCCTTCTCTGGAGTACACAAACTCTCTGGCACTCTCTAGCTCTGTCTTAATTCTAGCTCGATGTTGCCTTTGCTTCTGCAGGTCAGCTCAGCTTCTTCTCCCTGCTCTTAGCTTTCTTCTCTAACTTGCCTTCTTCTCTCTCTGTCAGTTGGTGGCTTTAAAGCTAATCTGCTTCTTGACTGTTCATTTCTGCTTCCCAACTTTCCAGTTCCCCTGGCTCTGTCCATTTGAATCCCTTTACCGTGCATCATCAGTCACTACATAACACCTCACAGGGAGGTGGCCACCTATTTTGTAACGAATGAGTGCCAATTCTTTTGGACATATTCAAAACAAATGTTTTTACTGTTAGCTCCAAGAATTCCTACGAAACACAATGTTCTTCCAATGAAAAATCTATATCAGACTTCAAATCTTATTCAACTCTGCTTGTTAACCTCGTCAAATCTGGTCATCCATCAGAATGCATCTCCACCATTGATCTGGGGGCCCCATATCCTATGGTCATCGTTCATATCGAGCAGCTAAGTCGTATGATGTTTACCCATCTGATTTGA
>APFE031385775.1:4909-46237 GCA_000404065.3 Pinus taeda
AACCAAGTGTTTTTCGATCCTACCTCAAGTCCAACGCTTGTTGTAGCAGTCCAGCCTCGTCGATCTAGATGAGCTCCTCCTTCACTTTGAAACCTGCATAAACTAACAATCAAACGATTACATAACACCTGAATAATCCATAAAACAAAGCATATTCAACATATAGACCAAGGAGTATATGAAACAATTCATTAACAACAAATCATTGAGAAGAATGGACTTATTTGTAGTAAGGAAACAAAAAAGAAACCATTACAACCTGAGCCTTGGTGTTGTGCAAGTTCCTCCCAGGGTCCAGCAAGAGTTTTCCTCTACTTTGACAAGCTCACCCACTTCCAAATGAAACAAGAAAGGATGGTAATCTCTCCTCACAAGCTTCTACAAGGAAGTCCTAATTCCAGCAGCATCTACCTTTGGAATGTTCAACTTTCAACCTCCCCTCCTCTGGCCCAATGCCTGTATTTATAATGTTCTAGAGGAAGTTAATCAGGTCCAACATCAATGGGATAAACCCCTCTTTTGGATGGGGTAGCTCCTCTCTTGATGGGATAAGTTCCTCTTTCATAGGGATGCATGAACCATCTGGAGGCGCTCAATACACGTCAAACAATCTTCCAGAATGCTCTAGAAATGACCACAAGTAACTTTTTTAAGATGAAACTTGCGCCTTTTGACCTTTACAGGAGTACGCACCCTATTCAACATACAGACCAAGGAGTATATGAAACAACTCATTAATAACAAATTGTTGAGAAGAATGGACTTATTTGTATTAATAGGAAACAAAAGAAACCATTACAACCTGAGCCTTGGTGTTGTGCAAGTTCCTCCCAGGGTCCAGCAAGAGTTTTCCTTTTCTTTGATAAGCTCACCCACTTCCAAATGAAACAAGAAAGGATGGGAATCTCTCCTCACAAGCTTCTACAAGGAAGTCCTAATTCCAGCAGCATCTACCCTTTGGAATGTTCAGCTTTCAACCTCCCCTCCTCTGGCCCAATGCCTGTATTTATAATGCTCTAAAGGAAGTTAATCAGGTCCAACATCAATGGGATAAGCCCCTCTTTTGGATGGGGTAGCTCCTCTCTTGATGGGATAAGTTCCTCTTTCATAGGGATACATGAACCATCTGTAGGCGCTCAATACACGTCAAACAAGCTTCTAGAATGCTCTAGAAATGACCACAAGTAACTTTTTTAAGATGAAACTTGCGCCTTTTGACCTTTACAGGAGTACGCACCCTCCCTTGACATACAGAGTGTACAAGTACGCAGGTATTGTGAAGTTGGGATGCGTACACGCAGGCAAGGTAGAGAGAACCTGTGTACCCAGAGATAAACATGTTTTTTGATGACTTTCTCTCTTTTTAAAGTTTGACATGGAGAGCAGAGGTATAAGGCTTGCCAAGGAGGATAATATGATTGTTGATGGAGCCATACTAACTGTAAATAGTCATGGTGACAAATTTTAGTGTAACAGACTGATTTGGGGATGAATCAAGATTTAGTCTCCCAATTTTTTCAATCACATCACTAAACGTGTCATTAGTGGATGGAGCGTCATGCAGGGGAGAGAGTGTTTCAAAAGAAGATTCCACAAATTGAGCTAGTATAGGAATCCCTCCTTCAAGATGTGGAATCTCATTATCAAATTCTTGAAAAGACTTTTCATGTTTGAATCTATCCAAGCGATCAAGTTGTCACTCAACAACATTGCCAGTCTTGGAAGATTCAAGAAAGATCACATCTATAGATATTTTAAACTTCTTATTAACTTCATCATAGAGACGATATGCCTTGGAGGTATTTGAGTACCCCAAGAAGATACATTTGCAACTCCTTGCACCAAGTTTGTTTCTTTATTCCTTAGGTATCAAGGCATAGCAGGTGGAACCAAAAACCCTGAGATGCCTCACCGAAGGAATGTGGTTATACCACATTTCATGAGTCTTGTTTTTTATAGCATTAGATGGAAACCTATTCTTTATATACACATCACATTGAACTGCATCAACCCAAAACACTAGCTTAACATTCTTGAAAAACATCATGGAACATACAATTTTTAAGACTGTCATATTCATTCTTTCAGCTACTTCGTTCTGTTGGGGATTATAGGGCACGATTGTTTGATGTTTGATCCCATGTTGTCGAAGATAATTTTCAAATTCATTGATAGTGTATTCTTTTCCATTATCAGCGCGAATAGAGCCAATATGAGATTGTGCATCATTTTCAATCCATGCATGAAAGTTCTTGAGTGTTTCAAAAGCTTCAAATTTGTTCTTCAATAAATAAACCCAACACATTTCTAGTCATCAATAAATGTCATCATATATTTATTACCATTTGCAGAAGGAACAAGCATTGGGAATGAATGAGTTCAAGTTTTCCATGTGTTCTAGAATGAGAATCATGAAAACACTATTTGTTGTGCTTTCCTGAGATACAAGCATCACATTTATGAAGTTTTCTAGGAATTGTAGGCAAACCAGTAACACCATTTTTCTTCAACAAGAGGTTGTTATAGTTCAAATGTCCAAATCTAGCATGACATAAAAGAATTGATGGAAATGTACCTTCATCATAGTGAGAAATGTATGAGAAGTTCTGTGCACGAGCATAGGTTCCTTGCAGCTTTAAATTCTTTCTTCTTCTATCCCTGTCATGACAAGTGAGTGATCTAATGCTTTTCTGACCTCGACCTTGCCACCAAATATATGAATGGAGTTTCCTTACTGACAGATGTGGACCAAAGACAACAAGTTTCTCCTCAACTCTGGGAGGTATAAAACATCATGTAGAAGAAATCCTGGAAGAGCAGGTAGTTTGAGCTCGATGGGGCCAAGCCCTGATGGATTCAGTTTTGACTTGTCTGTAAAGTAAACTACTTCATCAACATTGTCAATGAATTCTTCAAAGAAATCTCTCCCGAAATTCTCGAGGATTAAAAACGCTTGTATCACAAAAGCCCTTAATCACCAAAATGAAATGTTCACTTTCCTAATAGACTTAAAGATAAATCCCTTGAAATATCACAATTAAACCACAAGCTTACTTCAAATCTTTTTTGATACAGTTATAACTCAAAGAGAACGAAATATTCTTTACAATCTAATATCAATGCCAACAAAAATACTCATCTTAGGAACAGTTGATATGCAATTTATCATAATTCTATGACAGAGTACTTTAATTACTCGAAATATTCGCAAAATATGCAATGAACATCAAATAATTCAAGCAATTAATATGACGATCAATCTCAATAGATGCAAAATATTCTAGCAATTAAATTTCAAACGATCTAAATACCTTAAAGAACCATGAAATTCAAATGCTAAGCAATTCACAATCCTATAATTAAAATGATTTTTTCTTAATGACTCAAAACTAGAAAAATTTGTCGCTTTCCTATAGTAAATCTTTAGATACGATTTTAAAAATTATTAAGTGTGTTTGACTATAGAGAAATTAAAATGTCAATGCCACAAAATTTTTTCTTTAAATTTTACCCCTAATACAAAAGGATACTAAGAAAGAACTTTAGATTAAAAATTAATTACTCCTTAGACAAAACAAAAAATCTAATGTGCTAAGTTTTATGAAGCAAATTTAATGTGGTAAATGGTCAATTAATTTTTTTAATGTCACAAAAAAAAAATGAAAGGGGTTTTGTAACTTAAATTTTTAATGGGTCAAAGGCCACATAAAAATTTAAACTTTCAATGCACAAAATTCTCTTTTAATTTAATTTCTTTTAAAAATAATCAAGGTCACATTAATGAAAATGGAAAATGAATTTTTTTATAAAAAAAATGTTTTTTGTTTTAGAGAAAAATCAAAATGTCATAACAAATATCAAAAATGAAAAAAAAGAGAAAAAATTACAATGAAATTCTAAATGAAAAGAGAAAAAAAAATCAAAAATTTTGTTTTTAGATTTCTTTTTAAGAAAAACAAAAGAAATATCAAAGCAAACTAAATAACATAAAATCAAATTTTGAAAACCCTAAGAAACTAAAACCTAAAGTAAAATAAAACACAAAAAACAAAGGAAATCAAAGTTATGTTTATGTTTGCTTGCAGGTCGATGGATGAAGAGAAAACGACGACGACAACGGTGGAGCGAGAGTTTATTGCAGGTTTGCAAGGACGATGATAGAAGGCTCGAATAGCAAGGAAGAGGAGGAAGCAGCATGCAGTGTAGGAGAGTACCAGGGAACGATGGAGAATCGAGTTCGCAGGTCGATGAGGAGAGGGAGGCGTGGAGAAGAAGGGGCAGTGCAGAAGAAGGGTTATGCGACTGCAAGAAGAACGCAGGTACAAGGAGTGAAGCTACGAAGAAGGGAGGATGCAGCAAAT
Organism: Pinus taeda; assembly: GCA_000404065.3. Lineage (NCBI taxonomy): Eukaryota > Viridiplantae > Streptophyta > Pinopsida > Pinales > Pinaceae > Pinus > Pinus taeda. Next base: position 9,271 of record APFE031385775.1, read on the forward strand.
GAGGAAGGACTGCATTTTTGAGGAGCAATTTGGCAAGGAATGAGAGAGGAGAACGCAGAGGAGGAAGAATTGGGGCTGCGTGCAGGAATAGGGAGCAAAAAAAGTAGGAAGGAGAATGCAGCAAAAGAAAAACGCATGCAATAGGAATGAGTTAAAAAAAAAAAAGAACACAACAGATAGAGAAAACAATGGTAGCCTAAAAAGCCCTTAAAAAATTTCCAAAAATTTATATGTTAAATCAATATACTCCAACTTTAAAATCTACTTTAAGAAAAACTCATGAAATCTCCAGATATAAATTTTGAAACCCTCCAAAAAAAAAAAAAAAAATGGGATAATGCCTCTGCAAAATGATTTTGAGGCCCGATCTTACCCTCTAGGGCTTTACCCTCCAGAGCCTAGATCTGGCTTCAAATAAAAATTCTCTTTCAGATCTGCAGTTGCACGGCAACAAGAAAACACTCAAACGATATATAAAATGATGAAATTAAAACCACAAAAAACCCAACGTCAGAAAAATACAATATTTACAAATTGAAGGCTCTAAGTAAGTCAGATCTATCATTATGCTGCACATAAATTAAAAAATTTCAAATTTGAATGGAAGTACTAGCTCGAAAACCTCATGCATTACAAAACAAAAATCTTATGAGAAACCTTTGAGCTTATTTCGCTGAGCTTTTCAGGAAATAAAGATCGAGAGTTGTTTAGTCCAATTGAAGACTATCCCCTAATGCCTGATAATATACCTCAAGATTTCCCTACAAAACTCGATCCAGCCATTAAAAATAGAGTGATAAAATAATAATTAAATTTAGACAAATAGAGATACCTGTTATTACGTTCAAAATTAAAATTATTATCCAAACCCCAACGAACTGAACAAAATATATGTGCTCAGGTCACTCTTTAGAAGCTATCATCAATGGCTTTAGAAAAAATTATGCACAAAACAAAACACCTTACAACATTCTTATGAAGAGTAACACCAACAGAATTTAACCCCAAAGTCTTTCTTTATTATCCAGCAAAAGATTACATGAACTTTTTGCACTGACAACTTCATATTTAAAGATAAATCCTCCAACGGCTAGTTCGAGTGATCATCGTCAAAGTAATCTCGACCGTTGATAGAGATTAAAATATCTTTTACTCTCATCCGTCGAAATATTTTATTTTTGAGGAAATTCGAATTTTTCATTTAAATGCATTTTAATTAATTTTGAGTTAATTTCCCAAAAAAATTAACTCCAATGGATCAAAAGTTTAAAATTTATCAAAATAATTAATTTACCTTAGTCCCGAGACCTCTTAAATTTTTTATTTTTTATTTTTTTTAGGACTGACGAATTTTTCCTTTTGAAAATTTAAATTTACTTAGGACTTATAATTAATTAAATTTATGAGTTAAGGTTTTAATTAATTTTTTGCCAGAAAATTTAATTAATTAAGTTATGAGGAGATAAATTATTTTTCCAACCTTCAAATGTTTAGCCATGGTTTTCTAATTATGAAGGACCATGCACTACACATTTTATATCATGATTTACAATTTTTTTACATCGCAAGAGGAAAACTCATTCGTTACAGACCCTCACAGACTACTCATTTCTGCGACACAAGTATAATCCAGCAGAGTAAGCAATTTGTAATAAAATAATCTAACCAAATAGTTAAGATTATTCCCAAATTATTTTTACATAGACTCGATCTAGAACGTTAAAATTCACCTAAGATCCTAGCGACAAAATCCATTCCAGCTTTGAAGTAAGGCTAAAAAGAAAAACTTTGTCGATCATTAGAAGATGAATCGGTGAGACGAAAAACCTCCTAAAATGGAGATCATCACTAGAAATGTAAGTTTACCTACGTTGTTACATACATGACACGGGTCTGCTGAGATTATTTACATTATACACATGCAGAATGGGTTTACATAACATCTTGGAAGTTAGGTTGTTATGATAGTTGGACGATACAGACACATCGATCAGACGCTATCCCTTTTGTGAAAAAATGGGTGTACTGCTATGGGGTGTTGACATGTAGTAGTCAACATGTATATTTTGCACAACTGAGACAGTAGAATCGGAAAAACATTTCATTTGGAATGTGAAGCGTTCAAAGACATCAGAGAAAGTTATGGGAATATGTTAGCATCAATTTCTTAGCATTATCATTTCAACAAAGAAATTGTTGAAAAATTAGATCACTCATCGTCAATTTAAATAAATAAAAAAATAAATTACAAAAATCAAAAAACAAAAAATTGAAATCCTATATACTAAAATATCATTTCATTTCATTTGGCCTACCCAAAACATGTTTGCTAAAACATATCCTCAAAAAGGAGTTAATGGTGGATAATGTCAATAATTGGATATTGTTTTTCCATATTATCTATATTGGATGAATGGTGTTAATGGTGGATAATGTCAATAATTGGATATTGTTTTGGATATTGTTTTTCCATATTATCTATATTGGATGAATATTATATGATATCCCTTCAAAGGTGCAGATAACATGATATTCAATGTATCCCTTAAAAGGTGCTTTCATCCGATTGAGATTTGCAGCGCGTAAAAAGACAAAACGCACCTCAGTTTCGAGGTTCAACGAGTGCATGGTATTGTTGTCATATATATAGCCAGAATTATATGATAGACCCCGCAAGAACCGATTTATTTACCAATGAAGCACAGTACAGAAGTATGCATGAATAAACATGTAATAAGCACGATTTATTCACAAATGAAGCACAGTCCAGAAGTATGCATGAATAAACATGAAATCATAGACCGCACAAGCACGATTTATTTACAAATGAAGCACAGTCCACAAGTATGCATGAATAAACATGTAATCATTCTCTGAGTCAAGAAATCCTGAGAAAAAGTATGCCTTGTTGCTGCATCTAGCTTTACTTACTTCCAGATCAACCATTACATATGGCACATAATCGATGCTGCTACAGGTTTTCATTCACTGAGAAAACATGTTTGGAAACATGACCACAAATCTGTTTCTAAGTAGTCATATCACCACCCAGATCAATACTTATTCAGAGATCCCCTTTCACACATGCGCTGGAACTACAAAGGAGCGTCTGACGCTGGTTGATAACAACAGACGATCGGAAAACCCAAAACCCTTTTATTTCTCCCTCAGGGTAGGCGCACTAATCCATTCTTGATAGGTCCCGAGTATGCGTTCTTCCAATAACAAAAGATAAGTCAGCCCTAACGTATGCTAAGATAGGTCGGCCCTCCCTTCTTGATAGGTCAGCCCTAATGTATGCTAAGATAGGTCGATCTTCCTTTTATGATTTAGATAGGCAAATACGAATCTTCAGATTTTCTTGTGTTATGGTGTATGCTGAGCGCAGGATTACAAGACCGTCATGCGTAGGATGAAATTTGCTCTTATAAAGATTGAATCCATTGCTGGCTTGTTGCTCTTCCACATTTGATGCCATGCCCATTTGTTCATGCTAGAGATACTTTCCTCATTGCGCCTGAACAATGGCAAACAAAATCATGTCCCCAACACCTCAATAAGCACAGACCATGTTTATTTCGAGCCCAGCAGCAGCGCCAAGTGTCTTCTCCATTTGGTCACCGAAGATCTCGGAATGTTACAACCACTTCTTATGGATAGCAACAGATTTCTGATTCGAGCATGTGAGATGCTGCCTTACAAACCCTGACTCTATATCTCGAGATTCAAAACTGGATCACTTACTCTGAAACATGACCGGTAAATCCTCTGGAAAGGCTCTCTCAACATAATACTCTTGCTGGAATAGGAATATATCTCCAAACTCAGCCGACTATTTGCGTAGTACTCCAGACTGGAGATCAAAGTTTCCTTCAAACTTTCCTACAGTAGCGACAACCATGCTAAAATCACGTCTGGAAAGTATTCCAACTCTGTTTTTTTTGGGTACAGGGATATTGTGTGGTGACTGGTGAGTCCAAGTGTTTGTCACAGTAGACACAAATTAGCCTTAGTGAAATACCGGAAGTTCATGCTTCTACTTTCATGACATTATCTCCCAATTGTCAAATACAATATTCCTCATGAGCAGCACATTACTGGGGTCCGATCTATGGATATAAACAGAAATCTGATTCATCTGTATATATTCTTAGCACTTTTGTTCATTAACAAATGAATATTTCCGAAATGGATTATTCATAGTGTTCGTGCCTGAAAGAACCCGTGTTTGTTTATTTCGTGCTGATAAACAAACAGACCAGAATGTTCTCTATTAATCCCCAAATCAATCTAAAATCCATATGTATCATATTGTAGATTGTGTTAAAAATCACAAAAGTTACCCTCATGACATATCAGAGATAATGGGCCTATTTAAAGCCGATGACATAATAATATTTTAAAACATAATTCAAGTCTAAATCTTGAATTAATTATAATAACTGTGCTACCAAATTTACCTTACAGCTAGAGCACAAGAGAAATTAGAGGTTCACTCTGACCTATTGAAGGAATCAGAGTGGCACAGCGAAAGCGAGAATTGAAGACCTAGAATTTATCAGACTGCCTGCAAATCTAAAGCTTCAGAGAAGGATTTGAAGAGCCATTAGAAAGGATTTATTAAAATCCTGCAGCAAATTATTTCTAGCAGTCATTATAGGTAACAGAATTCTTGCAAGGATAGAGACTTCTCATAGAAGTAAAGGGTTCGAGATAGCTGTCAAGGGTTGAAAAGAGCTCTCATTTGGCGGATCATATACTTAGGGTTTGAGATTAATGAAAAATGAATGGGTGCTAAACCAACCCACGCATACATTAAAAGTGCATAAGGCATAATTGTTTACATTGACACAATTATCTAAAAATTTATAATATATATTATATATAATATATATTCCCATAACTGCATGGTTGAAACACTTTCATTAAATCTTTTTATCACACAAACCCTCATTGTTTGTGATTAACTAAGAGGGAGGTCACTATCACTTCACCTTCTCTCTTATACACTCAAACAGCCTCTCCCCAACTCAAGGGAGGCTTCCCTAGGATTGCTGAGATTTTAGGCAATGAGAGGATTGCTGAGATTTTAGACAATGAGAGGAAAGGTGATATGAAGAGTAAATTTCAACAGAAGTGTTTTCAAATAATTACGAAAATAAAATGGATGGAAGAATCAGAGGCTAATGTCTTTTTATTGGGCAGTGAGGTTAAATCAAGGCTCATATGGGAGGCTATCCCAATGATGAGAAGAGGACAATGTCGTTGAGACATTGAAGCTATTTTCACACTTTCTTTGTTGTCTCAAATTGCAAAAATAATGTTAACAATATTACTAAACCAGATAACATTCAGTATTTAGAGAGATTATAGTTTTTTGGAATGAAGTATAAATGCATTCACCCAAATCATGAGAAACAAGCAACATATCCAACATTCCAAAGGCAACATGATAGAAAATGAAGAGCTCTTACTAAGCTGTTACTCCATAAACATATGTCAAGCTAATTTAACAAGAGAAAAAACAATAGAGATCTAGATGATTCCTCACCCACTCGAAGGGATTTCCCAACAAATCCAACCATAAAAAATAAGAAAAAGAGCTAGGCCTTTTGGAGACTCGTAGGTCTCCTGTTAATTAAAATATGACTATTTCCTAAATCAATTAATTTCTCTAATAATAACAAACGATAAATTAATCTTGAATCTTCTACAAAATTATTTTCTCCGAAATAATAATAAACATGACTCCTTCAGAAAAAATAGTAAATATTTTTCCAATCCAGCTTTTACTCCCATAAATATTAATATTTTCTAAATCCTTCATAAATATTAATATTTTCTAAATCCTTCATAAATATTAATATTTTCTAAATCCTTACACTGCTTCGGGACATAATGGTACAATAATGAAATAGCTAGAAAAACTTCATAAAGATGGGCATTCCATTTTCTAGGCTTCTCTTTGAATGTTGGGTACTTCCTAACAAATTCCTTCATAAGTGGATTACATATGTGCCAAAAGAAGGGAAGACGGTCTGTGGTAGTTATAACCGGTCTGTGCTAGTTATCACTACCTCCTCAAAGACATGGTTGCTTCAACATAGGTGCAAGAAAGGGTTAATGCTGGATACAGAAAATATTAAGTACCATGTAAGATGTAAGAAGTCAACTAATCATTAGCATATGCTCATTAGTTTATTGGATAGTCTTTAATATTTACAAATACTATAAACTTCCACCAGCTATAGACGTCTCTCTTCAAATCTGCATGGCTTGGGAGTTGTTCAACTCATCTAAATAATTCTAAATGATTTTATACTCTGACAAATGCTAATTCGATGCTTGTGATATCCCTTGAAAGGTGCTCTACAGGTAATTGAGTTTTACTGCCAGGAAAAGGACAGAGGACACCTCAATTTTGACTTCCAACCAGTTCATGGGCTTCCTGATATATGTAGCCAGAATTAGATTGTTTTCATGCCACATAAGGACGGATTTATTTACAAATGAAGCACAGCTCAGAAGTATGCATGTAAAAAAATTGTAAGTATCGTCTATGTGTGGACAAATACTACGAAAAAGTATGCTTTTGTTGCTGCTTCTACAGTTTGCTAGCTTTAGTCATATTAAATAACCTTACTTAGTTCTTGATAGATCCTGAATAAGGCACATAAGGTTTATATTTGCGTTCTTCCACTAACAAAATATAGGTCAGCGCTAATGTATCCTGAGATAGGTTGGCCTTCACTTTATGATTTAGATCAGCAAATACGAATCTCCAGAATTTCCTGTGTTATGGTGTATCCTGTGCGCAGGATTGCAAGACCTCCATGCGTAGGATGAAATTTTCTCTTATAAAGACTGAATCCATTGCTAGTTTGCTGCTCTATAAACATTTGATGTCGTAACCATTTGTTCATGCTTAAAGGTACTTCCCTCATTCAGCCTGAACAAATGGCAAACAAAATCATGTGACCAGCACCTCAATAAGCACAGACCAGGTTTATTTCGAGCCCAGCAGCAGCTCCAAGCGCCTTCTCCATTTGACCACTGAAGATCTGGGAATATTACAGCCACTTCTTATTGATAGCAACAGATTTCTGCCTTACAAACCCTGACTGTATATCTGGAGCTTCAAAACTGGAACACTTACTCTGAAACATGACCGGCAAATCCTCCAGAAAGGCTCTCTCAACATTACACTCTTGCTGGAATAGGAAAATATCTCCAGGAATCAGCGGACAATTTGTGTAGTACCCCAGACTGGAAATCAGAGTTTCATGCTAACTTTCCAACAATAGCGACAATCATGCTAAAAATACGTCTCACAAGTATTCCAACTATGTTTTTTTGGGTATAGAGATATTGTGCGGTGACTAATGAGTCCAAGTGTTAGTCACAAGATTGGCCTTAGTGAAATACTGAAGGAAATGCCACTTCGCTGGAAGTTCATGCTTCTGATATCATGACCGTATCTCCCAATTGCCAAATACAATACTCCTGATGGTCCGATCCATGGATATAAACAGAAATCTGATTCACCTGTGCATATTCTCAGCACTTTTGTTCCATATTTAACAAATGAATATTTCTGAAATGGATTATTCATAATGGTGTCCCTATCACAGCCATAGCGCCTACTTTATCTTCTCCTGGATTGTCCTTTCAACATAGTTTAGGGATATAGTTAATTTCATCCTTCAACTCGGAAAGAACTGTAGCACACAAATTCCTTTTCTACTCCTTTGTTTGCCTGAGTGAAACATATTGCACCGGACTGACACAACGTTGTTCACTGCATAGGGTAATCTGCTGTTATGTTACTCTCATGCGGTCTCTGCTGCCAATCAGAGTTATTGCATTCCTCGTCAACAAACAGCCCTGAAAAGGCTATTAAAATGCTAGCATATGGCAGGTTATACACTCACCTTCTAGATTCCACATCTGCCTACTAGGAGAGTGCCATAATAATAAAATGCTTGGACCCTACTGGGAGAGTGCCATAACAATAAAATTCCTGGACAAAAGTTACAGTACTATAGATGCCTGAAAAAGTTTTTGCTGATAAACAAACAGACCAGAATGTTCTCTTGAAACCCCCAAATCCATCGAAAATCCATATGCATCATGTTGTAGATCATATCTGGTGTTAAAGATCACAAGAATTACCCTCGTGACATATCAGAGATAACAGGCCTATTTAAAACCGATGTCACAATAATATTTTAAATTCAAGTCTACTACTTGTCCTACCAATTTCACCTTAGAGTTACCTCCTATGAAAATAACCTGTCCAACCTAATTCTTAACTGTTCTGGGAATAAGGTAGAACTGTCTCTGGTACAGATTGATCTTCTGATACAGATTGATCTTCATGGTGCTTGTGTAAAGGAGGAACATCTAAAAAAAAGTCTAAGCTTCATCTTTGTCGACATTTTCATGCTTCATGAATGCTTGTGGAAACAAAATTGCTGACCTGCCCTTTAATCCTTTCAGGCAAACACAAAGCCCTTGGTATATTTATATACCCCAAACAACACCAAATGAAACCAAATTGCATTACATTTTACTACAGATGTAGAGGGATATTGAACAATAAGATTGATATACGTAAAGTTTTTCTAAAATCAGGATAGGGGATTTTATAGTTGTGGAAACATTTGCAAGGCACCATTTATAAGATATTTAACTTTATTTTTCAAGCTAATCTACCCAACAAGTTACAATAGACACGCAACATAGAGGAGAGAAAAATAAAATTACAAATAGGCTGCATAGAAGAGAGGAGAATAAGACTTGAACTAGCTGGAACTAATGACAAAAGATTCAAATTACTTCATAGTTCAGTTAAACAACTGACAATGGATCAAATTACTTCATGGTTCAATTATACAACTACTGGATCAAATTACATCACAGTTCGTTTATACAACCACTGATCCCTTACAATACACTAGAAGAACTTTGGCATTCGCCAATGTTGTTATGAGAAGTACTTGTACTGCCTAGTAAATGTGATATTTCTGATTGCAATTTTGGAATTCCTGTAGCTCCTAAAAAAGTCTCTTTGATGCTTTGCAATGTACCCAGAATGTCCATCATAGTAGGCCGTGCTTCAGGAGATTCTTTTGTGCAGAGCAAACCCATGCTTATGAGTTGACTAAGGCAATTGAGCTCCTTATTCTCTATAGTGCTCATACTTGTCCTCCCCAATAGACTCCCATCGACCACATCTTTCACATGGTTCCGAAAACCACTAGCCACCCATTTCTGCAAATTCATTCCTTCCACAAAGATGTTGTGCATGGGCTTCTTTCTAGTCAACATCTCCAATAACACTATTCCATAGCTATAAACATCACCTTTTGTCGTGGCATGTCCACCCAATCCATATTCTACATGGAGACATTCTCATCATAAGGCTTATAATATACAAATTTTAATAAAAACAGGAAATTGCCAACATTGCGTAGTATGCTATCTAGTTCGTATAATACCTAACATTTGTTTGATATTCTAATTCATATGATACCTAACATTTATTTGATATGCTATCTAGTTCACATAATACCTGGAGGAATGTAGCCTATTGACCCTTTGAGTGCATGTGTCGAAGTGATCTCTGAATCCTTGGAATCTGCAAAACGTATACTAGCAATGCCAAAGTCTGTTAAATAGGCTGTCATATCTTCACCCAGAAGCACATTGCTAGGTTTCAGATCACAATGGAGCACTTGCACAAAACAATGGTGATGAAGATATGCCATGCCTTGCGCAATATCTATTGCAATATTCAACCTTTGAAGCAAACTCAAATTACTTTCTTCTTGGCCATTAGGATATAACCACTTCTCTAAGCTTCCATTTTGCATCAATGGAAATATCAAAGCTTTCATTTGGAGGTCTGAATAAGATGTTATGATTCTAATCAAATTCCGGTGCCTAACTTTACCCAAAACACTGCATTCCTTGTCAAAACCCTTGTGGCCCCCGTCATTTTCCAAATTGAAAAGCTTGATAGCAACAATAGTGCCATCATTTAAAACCCCTTTGTACACTTTTCCAAAACTACCAGCTCCTAACAAGTTGGCATCACTAAATTCATTTGTTGCAGTCATGATCTCTCCATATGAAATTCTTCGATGCCCCGTAGTGAAGGATGTCCCGATCTCTATATGAATATGTTTCTTGCAATTTTGAATCCATGAGATTCCCAAAAACAAACACAATACAACAATCACTGCAGCAATAACCATAGGTATGATAACTCTTTTTGTATGCCAAACACTTTGATGTTTGTGAGCATCACATTGTGGCAGACTTACCCAAGGTCCACAGAGGTCAGGATTTCCCATGAATGCCATGGCACCAAGCTTTATGAAAAATCCTCCTTTAGGGACTTCTCCTGACAAATTGTTGAAAGAAAAATTACAATGATGAAGCATTTTGAGCTTTTCCAATGACGAGGGTATTGTACTTGATAAATTATTGTAGGATAAATCCATGTCCTCAAGATTTTGAAGTTCATTGAGTGTAATTGGAATTGGACCTTCAAGGGCGTTGTGGGAAAGATTGAGGTATTCTAGCTCTTTGCAGCTTTGGAGTGTACTTGGAATGTAGCCGGTTAATTGATTTGCAGAAATATCTATAGCTTGAAGCATAGTCATCTTGCTTAGTCCTAAAGGCACAGGTCCATGAAATAAATTGTTCGAAAGGTTGAAAGATAAAGCTAAATTTTGAAGCCCTGCAAGCTCTGGGGGTATTTGGCCAGCGAAACTGTTGTATGATAGGTCTAGGTCTAATAAGTTCACACATTTCCCTAGATTTGGAGGTATATTACCTGATAACTGATTATTGTAAAGATATATATATCTTAACTGTTGAAGATTGGCAATAGAATCGGGGATTCTTCCATCAAAACGATTGTTAGCTAAATTTAAATACCCTAAGCTTTTGAGTTGACCAATATTGAAAGGGATGCTTCCTTGTAAATAGTTGGATGACATATCCAATTGTTGCAAGTTTTGAAGGGTATTAAGTGCAAGAGGAATATGCCCTGTAAAATTATTGAAGTCTAAAAAAAGCGTGGTTAAATTAGTTAAGTTTCCAATCTGCGGAGGTATTTCTCCTGTTAGTTTATTCGCTTCCAAGTTTATGTAGTATAATTTAGTAGAGAGATGACCTATAGAAAAGGACAAGCGTCCCTTAAAACCATTACTAAATAAATATAGCCTTTCTAAGCTGGAACAGTTAGTAAGAACAGTAAGAACGGGCAAGTTCGTGGTGCTGCCGCTAACCAGGTTATTATTGCCTAAGTTAAGCCATTTGAGCTGCGTTAGCTTACCGAATTCCATGGGCACTACTCCACTGAGCTGGTTCTCCGATAAGTCGAAATATTGAAGGAACGTGCAGTTGAAGAGAGAAGCAGGAATGCTGCCACTCAACTGATTGAGACCGATATCGAGTTCCGTCAACTTGGTGCTCTTGGTACACAACTCGGCGGGAATGTTACCAGTTAAATGGTTAATGCTAATATCGAGTACTTGAAGACTGGTGCAGTTAGCCAAGGGAGATGGAATTTGTCCTCTGATATTGTTACTCCCCAGTTCTATAAATTTAAGCTGGCTTAGCATGCCCAATTCGGATGGAATACTCCCCTGAAGGTTGTTGGAAACCAGACTTATTTGCTCCAAAGACGACATGTTTCCCAAGCAGGCCGGGATTGTACCTGTGAGATTGTTTCTGTACATACACAAGAGTTTTAAACTACGGCAGCGACCAAGAGTGGGCGGAATAGAACCTTGGAGTTGATTAGAACACACATAAAGTTCTTTTAAGCGAAACAAATTCCCCAATTGATAGGGAATGTGACCATGAAAACGGTTATTTCTAAGGTCGAGTATTCTAAGGAAAGAGAGATTGCCGAGGAGGGGAGAGATTGTACCTTGTAATCTCAGGGATGAAACATTGAGGGAAACCACCCTCTGTCTGCGCCCACTGCATATGACACCTCTCCACTTGCAGAAGGAAACGTCTGGTTTCCAAGAAGTGGGCAATGATTGGTATGGATCATATGTGATGGCAGACAAGAATCCAAGGAGAGCTTCTTGATCAGAAGCATTGCCCAGATGAGGATGCCTACGGTGTGATAGTTGAAGGGTGGAAGAAAATATGGAGTGACTCAAAAAGAGAATGAAAAAAGAGTTCAGAAGTACATTCCACAAAAGAGAGAGAACCTTGCAGATGTCCATCTTGTACTGCCTCAACGGAATGCAAATGGTTTAGTTTCTTCGTCTATTTATAGAAATCCACCTTCCATGTTTGACGTTATTGGGCCCTGATAAGGTTCGCATCTTTGTATGAACTTTACAGATGTCCATTTTCTACTGCTCTCAACGGAATGCGAATGGTTTGAGTTTCTTCGTTTATTTGTGAAATTCACCGTCCATCTCTGACGTTATTACAGAAATTCGCTTCAATGTCTGACGTTATTGCGCGCTGATAAGGTTCGCATCTTTGTAAGATCTTGGGGTCAGCTCATTATCGAATGAAAAACCAAACACTGTAATCGAAAAAAATTCCTTTACTTCGAATCGTCAAATCAGAATCTGTGGTCGACAAATCTGTCATTTTCAATTTTGGACTACTAATCCCATTTTCATTCAAGAATGTATTGCTTATTACCTACCAAACTACACCATTTTTCATATACCATATGGAACTCACACACATTCCTAACCGTCTTTTTGACCAAGGGTCCCATTTTCCAAGTACTTATCCACATAACTCATTTATTTATGAATTTTGTTAAAACCATGAACAAATTAATGATTTCTACCATTTTTTTTTGGATACCACCTTCCTTCAAAAAGGCTTTAAGGAGTACTTAACATTCTATCTCATTTCTTCATAAACATTGATGGAAAAGGATAGTGATCCCACCAATATAATAAAAATGAATGTCTTGCTTCAACTTAAAAATCACTCTTCCAAGTTACCATTGCCCATTCAATAATTAGATTGCCATATTTTACTTCCAAGATATCATTACATTCATCAATGGGAAGATTACCCATATTTTAAAATTCATGATATAATGCTATGATATGATATATTATTCTTAAAAATTATTTAGCAATATGTGAATTTTTTATTTTATGTTAGCATATTGTTTTATTAAATGATTTAGTAATTTTTATTTTTCATTTATATCAACAAATGTGTAAATATTTTATAGTTCATATGAAAAATTACATGTTGTGTATTAAATGAATTTAATAATTAGTAAATTAATTATTTTATTTTTATATTTAAAATTAAATAAATTAATTAAGATGTAAATGAAATGCAACATAAAAAAGTCATAAATTTGAATAAATATCTAGAATTTTTTTTTTTCATTGAGTTTATCTTTTTTCCCATATATAATCTATTAGAAAAAATAGATTCATGTAGCAAAGCATTTTTAAGAAAAGTTTAATCTATGTAAATTGAAATATGAAAAAAAAATACTTCCATATATTTTTTATGCAAATTTAATTTCTTCTCACTCATTAATTTTAATTACAATGTTTTTATTATTTTTATTCTTATGGAATGAAAAATGTTTCTATGGATTATTTTTATTATTAGATTTGAATATTAGAAAATAAATAAAAAATACATTTGTAAATTAGTATTAAGTGATAGGAATCAAAATTATGTTTTTGAAAACCCCACTAATATTTTACTTAAAAGAATTTAGATTTTTATTTTTTTCTTAAACATAAATTTCACATTATAAATTTAAAAAATAAAATAAAATTGGTATTTTATAAAATTTTGCAAAATACAATGAAAATTTCAAATTATTATAGTTTTTATGTTTTGAATGAAAGGGTGAATTTTTTACTTAATCCCTTTGTTGTGTAAGATAATTTTACAGTTTATTAAATCAAAAATATTCACTACAAAGTGAAAAGAAACTTAAAAATAATTTATCACAGCCTTTGCTACCATTGTTCTTAAGCAATTCTAACTCCAAAGTGTCCATGATAACATGTACAATTATAAGCAATTTGAGTATTATTATTCATATAAAATATCAATATTAATAATATTTCTTATGTCATTTTAAGAAAAGCCTTTCATGGTATTTCATGTTCAACTTGTTAGATACCTAATCATTGGGATTATCCTATATCCTAAATATTAATTTAGGAGAAATATGAAGAGTCATAGGTGAATAGGAATTGTCATTGGATTTCTTAAAAGATTAAATCAAAGACCATTTGTAATTGTATATATATGTTTTTCGCTTTAGTAAAATTCATTCAATGTGTGGATTCATTCATTCACCCATATCTCAGTGGTATTAGGGCATTGGTTTTTTTATAACTCTAGCTTATTCATTGCTTCTTTACTAAATAGTTTGGGTCATGCTCTAATCTTATTGACATTGACCACCTAGGATATGATGTCAGTCCATTCTTGAATAGATCCATTTTTTTCAAAGGAACTGTTATCATTTGTATTATATAAAAAGGTTGGATTTTGGGCCAAGCAATTTAAAATTGTATTCATGCTCCAACGAAAACAATATTAGAAACCTACTATTATGGAAGCATTTTCCTACTCTTCTAAATAAGTGACGACTATAGTCCCAACAAAATAATCCTACTAACAATAAAAGCTTACATAACATCTAAATAATTCCACATAAGCAAAAAGTCCAGATTTGCCCAACTCCCCTTGCTACATGGTGATCCCATTCTATCTTGACATATCAACTATTCCTCCATCCATGTCATGTATGGCCTTTTCATGTCAAAACTCACCACTATATCTTTCCTCCACAGATATCCATACACTACCATTGAGGCTTTCGTCTAGAGCTGCAACCCTAATGTTGAGAGTGACCAGATCCCTCCTTATGTCAGCGTAAAACCGCTCGAGTTTCCCCTGTATTAATTCGATTTCGATGTCTATCAACAATTCATAGGTCTACTATTCTTGGTCATCCGTTGGGTTTTTCAACTCAACGACATGCAATAATCCTTCAATAGATTCCAATAACCTCACCAACAGCCTATTGCATTTGACTTTCTCTTCCTCCTAAGTCTGATCACCCACGCTCTCCGTAACCACCCCTCCCACATTTACCCAAATCCACAAGCTCACCAGGGTAAACGTGAGATGAGAGTTATTGTGCGAGACTTGATTTCCAAGATGCACTTATGGAAAACGGGGTCCACATGTCCATAATTGACTGCAAACACCCAACGACACATGATCACACTGCTATAAGGCTAATTTGACCGAACCCTATTTCATCTCTATTTTTGGAAGTTTTTCAGGTCCTAAACTTTTGAGGTTGTTTTGAGGGCCTAAACAACATTTTTCAAGGAAAAGAGAGATACTAGAAAAGTGCAACATTAGTTTACCTATTTATTTTTGGCTCCATGTGGAGATCTTCGAAGCGAGGTATCATGATAGTCAAACGAAGATCATATGCCAAAGTTATGACTTCAGGAAGTTGGAGGTCCGAATTACTCATTTACGCACACACTTTGTGTACATAGTACATGTAGGTTATAAGTACATATTTGTTCATTAATTCAGTAAGCTCACTAGAGAATCATAATTGACATAATGACAATGCTAAATATTCACTCTCAACTCAAAAATTGACCTAGACTGACCGAAACATACTAGGCATTTCGTCAAACACATGGCAAACATGTAAACTACAGGTTATAAATGCACATATGAATACTGGGGTCTCATACTTATATGAAAACCATCAAGAAGGTTTGTTTCCCTCTCATAATCGTTGCAATAAAATATCTTAGGTAATGCGTTCAATAACCATCCATTTACCAATCAAAACATGATGAGAGCCACAACTAAAATTTTTCATAAAACCATGCATATAACCAGCTTATAACAATAATAATAACACTGATAGAACACACATCAAAGCCACATCATAACAAGTACATTTACTCATAAAATACAAGAGGAAAAGAGTTATTATTAACATATACAAAATCCAACCAAGTCAGGACTTCCATGTACCACCCGACCATAGATTGGGTTGAACCAAATCTCTCTTCAACCAATCAACTCCCCTCCATATTCCAAGCACAGATGTGGGATCTCATGGAATAACCAAACAAAACCAAACCAGTGCTTCCAGAGGCCAAACCTCCTCAACTCTCAACTAGTCATTCCACCTCACGGTCAGGCATCACTAACCATCACCAGATCGGTCTCTACCCAAGATGTCTAGGGCTCCAAGCATTTGTTCCAATATGGTTCCAAGACTAGTAACTCAACCCACAACTGTCGCGGGGCTCAAGAGTGTTTGTCCAACCAAGGCTTCCAGGACTAGTAACTCAACTCAATTTGTTTCCGGGCTTCCAGAGCGTTTTTCCAACAAAGGCTCCAGGAACTAATAACTCAACCCACAACCATGGAGAACATGAGCACCAACCTGATAAAAAAAATATAAATAAATAAATGCACAACACCATGGTTATCTAGGAAATGGCAAGGCTAGGCAAAACCACTATCAATCCAAGCAATCCTCTATGCCAATGACAAATCATAACAAAATAACCACATGAATACACCATGCATGCCAAAACTAGCAAGTAAATCATACATGCAACTTGGTACCTGCAAAGCAATCTAGTTGTGGTTGTTGATCCCGTTGTCCCCTTGCGCTTTTATGGTTTCCTTGCCTTATTTCTTCAAATCCAATGTGCTCCAAGAATGCTCCAAGAAAACTTTAAGTGTGCAAGAGAGAGAGAGAGAGAGTAGAGAGAGAGTAGAGAGAGAGTAGAGAGAGAGCTCCAAGCTAAAACTGACAAATGGTTGTGAACTAATCCTCAAAAACCTTTTTATCATTGAGGCCTCTATTTTCTTCATTTTTCCTTAATTTTCCTTTAGTTTCCTCCTCATGCAATTTTATGACCTTTCACCTTCCTTTTCTCCTATTTTCCATTATTTCATAAATAAAATGCTAATAAATGCCACTTTTCCTTTGCCAGTGCCTTTGCCAATTTCCATAGCCATTAATTAATCACAAGTGATCCTCATCACAATGTTTTTTCCCAACATTCAGCTTGGAATACGTGTCCCATGACCTTGGTATTATTTTTTCCTTTATTAACTTTATTACATGGATTTTTAACCAAGGTCGTTACACTCTACTTTACAATAATGAGGTGCTCCACTCTCCAAGTTTTACATGATAGTGTCTTCTTTTCTTTAGTACAAATGGTCAACAATAACGCAAATTATAACTAAAGAATAATACACTTCCATTTATAAACCAACTTTCCTCTGGATTACCTTCGAGTGGCACTAAAGGGCAGGGCTACGAAATCCATACCCGAATCTCGTCGTAAAATTATTGCATAGTTAAACTAGTTAATTTTCCAATCTGTGGAGTTATTTCTCCTGTTAAGTTATTCCATTCCAAGTTTAAGTAGTATAATTTAGTAGAGAGATTACCTATAGAAAAGGGAAAGCGTCCCTTAAAACCATTACCAAATAAATGTAGCCTTTGTAAGGTGGAACAATTAGTAAGAACAGTAAGAATGGTCAAGCTCGTGGTGTTGCCACTAACCAGGTTATTATTGCCTAAGTTAAGCCATTTGAGTTGTGCTAGCTTATCGAACTCCATCGACACAACTCCGTTGAGCTAGTTATATGGTAAACATATCTTTTGAAGCTTCATACGATTAAAGAGGGAAGCAGTTATGCTGCAACTCAACTGATTAGTACCCATAATGAGTACGGTCAATGGGGTGCTCTTGGTACACATCTCAGTAGGAATGTTACTAGTTAAATGGTTAAATCCAATATCTACTAGTTGAAGACTGGTTTAGTTATACAAGGGAGATGGAATTTTTCCTGTGAGATTATTAATCCCGAGTCGTATAGTTCTCACCTGGATTAGCATGCCCAATTCGAATGGAATACTTCCCTAAAGGTTATTGGTAGACAATTCTATCTTGTGCAAAGAGGATACATTTCCCAACCAGGGTGGGATTGTACCTGTGAGATTGTTAGTCTCCATAGAGGTGATCTCTAAATGATGGCACCTACTAAGAGTGGGCGGAATAGAATCGTAGAGGTGATTATGAGACAGGTAAAGATCCTTTAAGCAAAACAAATTTCTAAATTGATAGGGAATGTGATCATGAAAATTGTTATTTCTAAGGTCGAGTATTCTAAGATAGGAGAGATTATACCTTGTAATCCCATGCCTAGAATATTGAGAGAAACCACTCTCTTCCTGTGACTTGAAACATTGAGAGAAACCACGCTTTGCTTGCAACGACTGCATATGACACCTGCCCACTCACAGAAGGAAACATTTGGTTTCCAAGATGTGTGTAATGATTGGTATGTATCATATGTGGTTGCAAATATGAATCAAAGCAAAGCCTCTTGATAAGAAGCATTGTTGAGATGAGTATACCCACAAGCAGGTAATTGGACGGGGGAGAATACAAGAGGGTTGACAGAGAAAATGAAATGAAAGAAGAGAATCATTCCTATAATAAAGAGAAGTGAAGAGATGTGGAAAATCTCCATCTCCTCCTTGAAGAGAATGAATTCTGAAGTATAAACAGAAGAAAGAATGGATTGATTGGAGCTCTATTGATTATTTATATAGCACAAAGTTTATCTTCAAATTATAAAAATAAAATCCATGCATAAAATTAGAAAATAATATTTGAATTTGAAAACATAGTGATCCCTCGTTCATGCTCGTGATCCCATATTGAAACTCGTCTTCCTAAGTAAATGCTTGAATTTGAATATGAAATAATTGTCTAATGACAAATATTGAAGTAGGCCAATACCTTTGATGTTAAAGATATAAATTATGTTATTTTTTATATCTACCTCAGGTATGGTATTATTCAATCATTTTGGTTTTGATGGCGTATTAGTTTGTCTTTGACCAAACATTTATGCTGCTTATCCATAGCTTAACATTGGGAATTCAATTTCTGTTATTTATTATTATTATTTAACTTTATTTATTTGTAAGGTGATTGGTTGAGGTCTTATTATGGGTTGTTTAGTAATTTCCATTTCTATTAGTTATTGATTTTTGGTATTTAGTTTTATTTTATTTTTATTTAACTTTCTTATTTTTTTTTTCATTTTTTCTATTATTTCCATTTTCATGACTTATAGTTTTTTCATCATGTTTTCAATTTAAGGTGACTTATTATTATTATATTAAAAACATATTTTAATAAATTTAATAAAAAATATTTATATTAATAAAAATAAAACCAGCATATATATATATATATATATTTAATATATATTATATATTAATATATATATAATATAATTATATATATATATATATATAAAGTGTGTATATGTTAATATAAACAATATTAGTTAATCATATTTTCTTAACTTTTAGTGATGACATTCAACAATACAATATTTTATTAATTGTTTTATTTTTGTTTTTATTATTTTTTAAATTTAATTAATCTATATTTAATGTAGCTACAGGTACTAGCTACTAGGTAGCCCTTGTTTATTCTTATCACCATTCTTCGTCCTTGGTTTTGTGGTTTTGGTTTTGTAAAATAATTATCGCTCTTCTTTTACAAGAATAGATGTTTCTCAATCTTAAATTTATCAAGGGTGAAAAGGGATCAAATCTCTCAAAGTGCAAACTTATTTTTTGTGTGCAAAACTTGAGGAAATATTTACACCTAGAGAGATTTGATCCTTCTAGGCGCTTAGTAGATCCATGGTTAAAATGGATCTAGGTTGGTTTTAGTCATGTGTTGCCATAAGACTATTTGTTGAACATTTAATTACTATGTTAATTTTAAATATGCTAAATGTGTGTGAGATTAATTTGGTCATTTTAATGTTAAATCTGTTTAGTTACCTCAGTTTCTTGAGATGATAAAGATTGTGAATAACGTGAATGTTGAAAAATAATGAAATATAAATTTGAATGAAAAGTGACAATGTAATAGTTTTGAATGATAGAAAACGTGAATAATATGAATGTACTCAATTACAAATAGTATTCATTGTTATCAATCTCAAACTATTTTCTTCTACTATTCTTATTGTCACACTTGTTAGTTTTTGCATCTTTTAGTATGGATCATATGAAAATGGCAGTTCAAATTATAGGCCACTCAAATATTTAACTCGAGTTGTTGTTATAAACGACATACTTGTATTGTTCATTCTCCAATATTAATAGTAGATTTCTCCAATTTCAATCATTGTGACTTATGGAGTGTTAAACCCCAAGTAAGTTTCAATGAATAGTTTTTCTCTATTACCTCACTTGAATGCAAGGTGACTAACAATGTTGATTGATGGAAAATGAGAATAATAAAAATGTAGCCAATTACAAATAGTTTATAGTTTTGTTGTAGCGGCTGCAACACCCTCCAAAATTTTGGCTTGTACTCAAATTTCGGAGCCTACTGTGGATATTGTGACCAATCATTCCTTAGTCACTTATTGGTAAGATTATTATCTCAAGCTCCCCTCTTTGATCTTAAGATTTGTTCATTCTTTTATCTTTATATAGCATGTGTCATCTTTCGGCATGAGGATTATCGCTTGTCATGCAAAGGGGAGTTTATTTTGCTTCAAGGGGAAATCTTTATGAGAATGGGTTGTCCTCACCACATAGACATGTTTCACACTCATTTCACGCGCTCATGCACAAGTGTCGCCTTTATCCTCTCAAAGTTTATCATTAGAGCCGCACTTGTTGTAAGTTACCACAAAGGTTGTTGCTTTAAGTAAATGATGTGTTATATGTTCTGGATGGTCTATGTTGTATCACTAGGTGTTCAAGTGTGTGATCATAGTCAAGTTCTATTATTGTTCGCATAAATTCCACTGATCCCATAGTTAGCCTGATTTAGGAGTTTCCCTAGCAACCTAGCCTCATCCAGCTTTCCTGAACTGCTCACTTCGCATCTGCAACCCTCAATATTTTCCCTTGCCTACTGGAACTGCGCAATGCACAGAAGGCCCATCCTCCCTTGGCATTCAAAAATGCACAGTGGTTTTCGCCAGTGTCCTTCCCTTAGGTGGAACCCACTATCTCCAGAAACTACGCAGTTGTTTCCCTTAGGCATTTCAGCTACCCAACTTTCCTTGGATCCTGAAACTGTACAAATATGTCCTCCCAAGGCCTCATCCCACAGAATTTCCTTGCATCCTAAAACTATGCATTGTTGTCCCTCAACTGCCCAATCTGCCATGCATTATGAAACTGCGTAGGTGTGTCCTCCCAGGGTCTCATCCTAGCAGCAATCACTGCCCATTGAAACTATGCAATTGTGTCCCATAGGGGCCATGAAGAAGGATGACATGCTAGATGACTCTCAATGAGCTAAGGAGAAATATAAGCAGACCAAGGAACCCAAGGTATGATAGAATATCAAGACTGCATGAAGACTCCATCTGATGCATAACCCTTTGGAGGGTAGGTATGGAAAACAAAGCACATCTTTTGAAATACACCTCTTAGTGTAGCTTGAAGGACTTCTTATCATTGTCATATCATCGTGTCTTCAATGACATGCATGGTTGCAAGCACTGAAATTCATTCCACGTGTTTCCTCTACGTGTCTTGCTCTATTTTGCTTGTTAGATCAATTGTTGTCTTTTGACATGTTTGGTTGTTATGTCATGTTTGCGAACTGTTATGGTGACCTTAAAGGTTGGTCTTTGTGTATACAAGTTGTCCTAGCCATGTAAACACCTATGGCACTCATACACAAAGTTGTAAGCATTGTCGCACAAGTGTTGTCACAGTCGTCCAAAGCTCTATCCAAAGTGTCACACTTGTCGCTTTTAACTCTAGACAGTGTCACAAAGGGAAATACTTTAACTTGTTGTCCCGGTGGTTTATGTTTTCATGTTGTCAAAGTATGTTAAGTGTGTGATCACAATTTCGAGTTCTCACAAGTTCACTTGCCTCCCACACTTAGCCATTTTCCTGAAAATCATTCCGGTCGGACAACCCCCTCTCGCTGGACCCCAACTAAGATGCATTGTGTAGTCTCAACCCTTAGTGATGTTGCCTAAAACTGTGCATTGCTTAAGGTTATCCCCTAGGACAGTTTCATTGCACAATCCCAAAGGTGAGAAGTATGCCTTCCTTCCTAGAATTGCATAGAAATTGCCTCAAAGCTCAACCTGAATTGCACACTTCGCAAGATCAGCCATCAAGCCTCCTCCATGCCTTCTAGAACCCCGTAATGCACAGAGATCTGATCTTTCTTTTCCTCCCAGAACTGCATAGAGATGTCCTCTCAGTGACCTCCCTCAATAGAGACTCATTGCTCCCAGAAACTACGCAAAATTGTCCTCTCTAGTCCCCCTACTACCCTGTCTTGTCTTCCCTCAGAAAAATAAGCAGAGGTGCCTCCCATGGTCCCACCTTGCATCTGCCATTAGTGATCTCAACTGTGCAATCCTGACTCCCGTGGCCATTGCACAATTTTCCCTGATAGTGAAGATTGTGCCCCGAAGTTCCTCAATCAAGCCTCAGTTGTGCTCTGCGCAATCTCAGTGACCAGTCTCCCTCCCTATCACCTCGAACTACATAGTGCATAGTTACTGGCCCCTCTTCCTAGCCTGTCATCTGTCCCGAGCCTGATTTATCAAAAACAATGTATCGTCTTAGACTAGGAGGTTTTGGATTTGATGTTGTCCTGTCATGAGTGAATTGAAGGAACAGGTACACTGATGGATCATGGTGAGACAATGAATAAGATGAAGAAGTAGCAAGCATGCTGGAAGACTCACTTGCAACTGGATGGGTGAAATATGATCGTCAAGAACAAGTGAAGGGAACACATGCATGCAACCATCTTACAATACCAAAGTTTAGTGAAGACCCCGCATCATCAAGCTATGCAGAGGAGAAGAGAAAGTACATCGAAGAACACATCCATCACTCAGAAACAACAACAACTTGACATTGCCACCACATCCAGCCAGTCTACGTCAGCAGTTTCATGTCAAGTTGTGTCATGAGATTTCAATGCCACATCACTATTATGGGCCATATATGTTGTAAACTAACTGTAATGTAAAGTGAAAATCCAATGGAAACACATGAATATGAAGAGTCTTTTCAGTTGAAAAGTCATAGGAAGTTGAACATGTTATTGCTCAGGTTGTTCCCAAAAGTTGTAAGAAAGGGAATATGGCCGAGGTAACCACAGACCAATCTTTTAGATACAGATTCTAGCCAATCTACATCCAAAGAGGGCTCTCTCTTTATGATTTAGATTTGTTTTGAGATATATTAGGCTAGCTATGAAGTACAAGGGTTTTGTTTTGAGTTTGGTTGGAGAGATGGAGATGCAACAGAACAGTGAGGTAAAACTAAAGAGTTTCAGTCCATTGGGCATGATGGAGTCAAAGAAGGTCAGCTTCCTAGATTCGGTTTCTATTTGAGGATGGAATTGCAGAGCAAGGTGCTCAAATATGGAACAATTTTAAGGTTGAAATCAGATGGAATGGAGTCAATGGGTGAAGGGAAATTAAGAATCCTTCATCATGTTGACAAAGGGAAAATGGTTGATTACTGTTAAGGAGCAATTAAGAATTCCTTAGCAAATAGTCAAGATGAAAGAATCAGGGGAAACAGGGGCAATTAAGAATTCACTGTTTATTCTAATTCTGAGGAAAACATAGAGAATAACAAAGACTGAAGACAGAGTGCAGTCAAGCAAATTCTGAATTATTCTTTTTCTTTACTATTGAGATCATGAAACATAGATGATATAATTAACGTAGAAACTGTAAAACACAAGTTAGAAGGACTTATTGATCCATAAAATGATTCAAAAATTCTGTAACAGGTCCTCAACATCAATTCCTCATCCAGTAGGCCAGACAAAAATGATTCCAACAGCCTTTTATTCCAAGATTTTGTATTACAACAAAGTCTAAGAATACTTCCTAACCAACCAACCTCTAAAAACTCTCAGGAAGAGGGAATTTATAAAACAAAAAATATGTACAGCCCGCTGTCTCATCAAAAGCTATGGGATAATATCTAGATTTTAACCTAACGTAATTTACAAGCAAAGTAGGCATGGCTCCAAAAATATTTGATGTTGTGTTGGATACTAGCTCTTTTTAGGGTTTGGCTTGCAGGTGTCCTTTGCAATAACTGTGCACATCTAGTTGTCTTCAAATGTCCTTTAATTTTTTGATTTGCTTTTCTTTGTCAACTATGATACTCTTTATCACTGATTTGACCCCTGCTCACCGCTGTTTCGGCAAAGATAAGATTGCAACGTGTCCTCTGAGTATTTTCCTCTAGTAAATCATGTTTCTGAAGATACATTGGACGGGGCAACAAACATCTCGGTTTGTCTCTGTTTCTGTGGACTCAGGAATCCCTCTGCTTTGTTTCGAGCTAGAGCGCCGTTTTGTAGAAAAAGTATCAAAAATGATTTCTTTACCCTTTATTTGAACAAAAGGTTTTTTGGCGGGAAAATTTGATTTTTTGGATGGGTGACGTCAGCATGACGTCAGCGGGGGGGGGGGGGAAGGAATAGACGACGTGGCGGGTGACATGGTAGTACAGATGGTGACTTGGCGGCGATGTTAGCAAGGGGGAGGGTGGTAAGCGGTTTTGCCCGCACAGCTTATGGGCTTGGGCGGTTTCAGGCAGAGGTGCAGCGAAAACGGCGGGTGGTCGACATGTGTCCCTGGTGCGGGACCAAAACCATCAATCCCCCGGGCGGTAAAGTTCGGCGGCAAGGGGACAAGCGAAATGAATCTCCACTGTCGGATACGAGGGCTGAGATCAGACGGTTGGAGTTAAATGTAGATGGCAGAGTTTTAACACTGCGGGCCCCATCAATTAAATTGAGGTTTTTAACATCCCAGGATTGTTTTGATTGGGTTTGCGGGGTGAATGGTTAGGTTATTAATTAGCTGGAGGTTGATTAACCCTTTATATGCCCACGGGGAGGTTATTAAAAGTTTTGAATAAACCTTTAATCCCTTTATTTGCAGTGCTATGGTTATATTTTAACCGAGGGGCGGGGATATTAATACCTGGGGTTTTTATTATATATACACATAATACGGGGAAGGGGAGCAATTATAACGGGTTTATATAATAAACACGTTAATTGTAAATATGAAACTTGAAATGTAAATGAAAGCGCTAAGTGCTAGACTTAGGCTTAGGGTGAAAAGGGTTTTTGAGGGACATGTGATATTTGTACATTTTCCTAAGTAAACATGGGGTTTAACTTAGGCACTTTATAAAATGAGATGGAGTAATTTGGTGATATTAAGCAGATCTTAACACCACTGGGGAGGTTAGTGAATGACTGGTGAAAAGGATGAAGGGGAGATTAGTCATGCCTCGCTTGAGCTGCTCCAAGAGAAATATTTGCCATGGTACTTGTGATAGAGGTAAAATTAACACTTTGAGAGACAAAATCAATCACAAGTTTCTTTCTGCAACACCAAAACTGCCTACCCAACCTACTGTATCTAACATTTTTTCTTCTTTTTCCATGGGTGCATTTAGACTAGCAAACCCTTTTCAGCTTTTCTTTTCTTTACATGATAAGCCTATCTAAGTCTGCACTTATTTCTTTCAAGGGCTCAGATTAAACGGTTGAGCTCCTTTGTTTCTCTACCTATCTACTTATCTGCCAAGATTAAACATTTTGGACAGATTTTTATTCTCTATCTCTACAACATGAAATTCAAACATGAACTGGCCAAGATTGAGCTGTTTGGCCATTCACGAATTGTGGCATGAATTTAACAAGCTGCACACAATGTTTTACTTGTAATAATGAAATAGTAGTGGCATTTGGACTTGCACACTTTCCTGGTCTTTTTATTTGGGGTTCATTTTTTCATTTTTTCTTTTGACTATTCATTTTTTCCACCCTTTGATTTTTCTTTTAGGGTATACCCTCTTTACATTTTTTAACTTTTTGATTTTTTCATAATATGGAAACCTTCACAGCAAGGAAAGGTATGAATATATTGTAGAGCTAATCAAGTCAATCATGAAATATGACACCTATTACTATAGGAGTATAACATTGCCTCCACTTGGGGATGGCTTCCCCTTGTGGAAAGTCAAGAACAGCAGGTCAAATGGCCTTCTGCATAACTTTTTCTCTGCTCTAAAATTTTCCTGTTGTTGGTTGCTTTATTTGTATATATGACAACACACTTTCTAAAGCTTAGGGCCTTCTCTTCGGGCTTCAACTGCAACAAGTTGCTAGCCAATCCACATTTAAACACATTTTTTTATTTTTTCTTTCTCTTTGAATCCTGCTTGAACACCTTGTTACTTAGGTAGGAACTTGCAGCCTTGGTCTTTCTGATCAAAATCTTTTCAACTATTCCTTGCAAAATATAAGATCTGACCTGAAACAAAATGTGGCTTGACCCATAAAGTGCTGCAATTTTCGAACCAAATTATTAAATCATCAAAATCTTGGATTCAAACATTTAAGGTTTTATTTTTTTAATCTACTGACAACTGAAATAAAACAAACTGGAATCCTACCTACTTTACTCTAATCAACGTTCTGACTGTTGGTTAGGTAAAATGAAACACCCAATGCAACCATTTAAGCATTATATGCATCAGTGACCTTTGTTGCTTGTGTTTGATGGTGTTTAAAATTGAGATCTTGCAATCAAATTTGGCTTTATTAACCTGTAATAAGATAAGGAAATTCCTGATCTCCTTTGCCGAATCTAGGAACTGTACAAAAGGATCTTGGAAAATATATACACTATTCTTGAACTGATTCAAACAACAACTGTACAAATGTCCTAGATAGCTCTCATGCCATGAAACTGAAATATCACTCTTGTCTTTGTCACCATGTGTGTTTTCAACTATTCTTTGTGGTAATATTTCTACCAATTGTAATGCCTATTTTGTAAAACCATTATCATCTTGTTTTTGACTCTCACAGTCTATTAATGGAGAATAATTATGATTTTTTTCATCATTCAACCTGTTAGCTGATGGATCATAGAGAATTTGGAAAGATTGTTGCAACTTATTACATAGAGGTTCAAATGGAATTTCATGGGTTTCCTCAAGCTGCTCCTCCCTTACTCTTAAAATTTCACATGATTCAGAACAAAGAGGGAGGAGATCTACTTGGATTTTTTGATCATATGTTGCTGCCTCCAGGTCTTCTTTTGCAACTTGACATTCAATGGCATTTTGGGGCTGCAAATCTAGATATGATAAGTTTTGAACAAAGATTTGATTTCCCTCTTGATGGTTAATAACAAGACTTGTTGACATTTGATTTCTTGTTGCATGATAGTTATCTCTGATAAATTGAAATGAATCAAAACAAAATGGTAAAGTTCCTTTACTGATTTCAAAATTTTCTACACTTTCCTCCTTATTTTCTTCGTTGAAATGAACACTTTTTTCAAGCTGTTGAGCATGAATCTCCTTATTTCCCAAATTAGCTTTTGATTCCTCTGTTAGGTTAATTTGGATTTGAGAAAAGTAATCATCATCATATTGATCATAATTGGGCGAATCGTCATAAAAAGCCATGTTATCAAATGCATACATCAGGTCAGGAGATTGCTCCTCCACATATTGCTCTATGAATCTATCATCTGGTCTATGGTAGGTTGAGTTGGTATGAATTTGTTCATGAATATCAACCTTTTCCTCTTGTGAAACAAATGTGTCATGATGATTTTGAACAAAACATTCAACTTTTGTTGTGATCTTCAGCATCATTTCCTTTGCTTTCCTTATCAAAATGTCAAGTCTTTCCTCTTTCTCTATTTTCAACTTTTCTTTTCTAATTTTCAGATTAACCTCTACATCCACTGCCATGTTCTGCATTTGTTCCATAGTGGAGGGGTTTCTTTCTCTCAGATGAAATTCTATCTCTGAATCAAATGCTCTTGGGTAATGCAGTAGAGCTGAATCAGGGGGGGTTTATATTCAATGGTATTGAGTGATAGATTTGATTGAATCTGTCTGAAAATTGTTGTACTGTTCCATCTGGATGTCTTTTTAACTAATTATATTCTTCTATGATCATGAGGAGATTGACTTTGATTATCCATCTATCAAGGAAGAGCTTGAGAAACTGCTCAAGATTTGGAATGCTTGCCTCAGGCAGGGTTTTGAACCAACTCCTGGCCTTGCCTTGCAAAGAAAGATAAAAAAACCTAATACTAACATCCTCTTCATGCACTTCAAGTAAGTTAAGGTAATCTTCAAAAACTTGGATATGTTTTTGGGCAGTGACATCATTCTCTCGATCAAATCTAGGGAGATACTTGGGATAATTACTAGGGAAAGCATGGAGTGTAGGAGGCAAAATGAGTGGTTTATACTTATCAGGAACTTTATGAGGTACTAGAATATGTTCAGGGGTTGGATGATTGGTTTCAATTTTTGGATTCTCCTTAACTGAAAAAAGATCTTCATAAGAATTGGAAGAATGTTGCTCAAATGTGTAAGGAGACTTTTCATCTACATTTTTCAAAGGAAAACACTAAAAATTTAATCTAAAATCATTTCTAAAATACAATATACATTGGAAAATATTGTTAATGAGAAAGAACATAATGTCTTGGATAACAATCCAAGTCAAAAGCCTGATCTTTTCATACAGTTCTTTCATGTTCATTTCTCCAGTGGAGTCTTGATTGTGAAATTGATGGGGAGTCGCTAGGTGGATGATTTTAACCTTTGTGTGTCTGATCCCTGTCCACCATCACAGATCAGATCTAAATATGTAACACAGTTCTGAAGAAAATGTTTTAGTTCTCTAGGAGATAAATTTTTTTGAGCTTTTATGGTTATTTTGATTTTTTTTTTATCTTTCAAAACAACTTTTATGATTTCTTTAAGAGGCTTTAGATATGAGATTTAAACTTTCTTAAAGACTTTATTTGACAAGAGGAACTGATCAAGCATTTGAAACAACTGTTCAAAACACAAACTAGACTGGAGATAGATTGAAGCAGCATTTATCTACTCCTGCAATTGCAAAGCAAAAGCAGTTTCAAAGGCTCCCTGGCTAACTTTAGGCCCCATCTGTAGCTTATGAAATAAACAGTAGTAACAAACAATTATTCAGGTCCCCAGTGGAGTCGCTAATGATGTTATCACTCAGGTTGTTCCCAAAAGTTGTAAGAAAGGGAATACGACCGAGGTAACCACAGACCAATCTTTTAGATACAGATTCTAGCCAATCTACATCCAGAGAGGGCTCTCTCTTTATGATTTAGCTTTGTTTTGAGATATATTAGGCTAGCTATGAAGTACAAGGGTTTTGTTTTGAGTTTGGTTGGAGAGATGGAGATTCAACAGAACAGTGAGGTAAAACTAAAGAGTTTTAGTCCTTTGGGCATGATGGAGTCAAAGAAGGTCAGCTTCCTGGATTCAGTTTCTATCTAAGGATGGCATCACAGAGAAAGGTACTCAAATATGGAACAATTTTACGGTTGAAATCAGATGCAATGGAGTCAATGGGTGAAGGGCAATTAAGAATCCTTCATCATGTTGACAGAGGGAAAATGGTTGATTACTGTTAAGGAGCAATTAAGAATTCCTTAGCAAATAGTCAAGATGAAAGAATGAGGGGAAACAGGAGCAATTAAGAATTCACTGTTTATTCTAATTTTGAGGAAAACATAGAGAATAATGAAGACTAAAGATAGAGTGTAGTCAAGCAAATATTGAATTATTCTTTTTCTTTACTATTGAGATCATGAAACATAGATGATATAATTAACGTAGAAACTGTAAAACACACGTTAGAAGGGACTTATTGATCCATAAAATGATTCAAGAATTCTGTAACAGGTCCTCAACATCAATTCCTCATATAGTAGGCCAGACAAAAATGATTCCAATAGCCTTTTATTCCAAGATTCTGTATTACAGCAAAGTCTAAGAATACTTCCTAACCAACCAACCTCTAAAAAGTCTCAGGAAGAGGGGATTTATAAAACAAAAAATATGTACAGCCCGCTGTCGCATCAAAAGCTATGGGATAATATCTAGATTTTAACTTAATGTAATTTACAAGCACAGTAGGCATGGCTCCAAAAATATCTGATGTTGTGCTGGATACTGGATCTTTTAAGGGTTTGGCTTACAGGTGTCCTTTGCAATAACCGTGCTCATCTGGTTGTCTTCAACTGTCCTTTAATTTTTGATTTGCTTTTCTTTGTCGGCTCTGATACTCTTTATCACTGATCAGACCCTTGGTCACCGCTGTGTCGGCAAAGATAAGACTGCAACGTGTCCTCTGAGTATTTTCCTCTGGTAAATCATGTTTCTGAAGATACATTGGCCGGTGCAATAAACATCTTGGTTTGTCTCTGTTTCCGTGGGCTCAGGAATCCCTCTGCTTTGTTTCGAGCTAGAGCGTTGTTTTGCAGAAAAAGTATCAAAAATGATTTCTTTACCCTTTATTTGAACTGTTAGCTTCCTGCTGCAGTAGGTTATTCATATTTCATGATTGACATTTTACAGGCCAAATATGTCGTACTTTGCATGCTGCAATGCTCCATATTTGCTTAACAGTCTCCAAGCGAAGAAGGCTACTTCAAGTTCATTCAATTGCCTTCCAAATTTTGGAAAGTTATCCCGGTATCGCCAATTTTTCAGTTAGAGGGAGGTCCAAACAGCCTAATTTAAATTTCCTGTTTTAGAATATAGAGAATGTAAATCTGTCCAAACAGCTTAACCTTGGAAAATTTTTAGATAGGTAGAGAAGCAGAGGAGCCCAACAGTTTAATCTGGGCCCTGGAAGAAATAAGGGTAGTATGTAGATAGGAAAGCATCAAAAGAAAAGTGGAATGATGGGTTTGCAAGTCTAAGTGCACCCAAATTAAAAGAAGAAAAAATGCTAGGTAAGTAGGCTGGGTAGGTAGTTCTGAGGTTGCTGAATCCTAATTGCCGATCAGTTCCAGACTTTTAGGTGTCATCTCATTCAGGACACAATCAGCAAGAAATTCTATGCGAGAAACTCAAAAGAGGTATAACTAACTCCCCTTCTCTATTTTCCCCAATCATTAAATAACTTCCCCAAAAGAGGTCAAGATCTGCTTGACACCTCTTAAGTTCCATCATTTTCATAACACTGGCTTGAGTAAAGATCTGCTTTACTCAAAGTTGTTCCATACTTGCTCTAAAGCATGATTCTACCCCCCTTATAACAACCTAAGGTCTACTGAACCTAGCGCTTTCTTACCACCTCCATATTAACCACTAACATTATTATTTAGCTCCCTATTCTTCCCATCCCCTTATTAATATTAAGTAAATCTCCCCTATGTAATATCCCTCCCCCTGGTTGAAAAATAACCATAAGCACCCCCGGGAATTGCTCAGTTTATCTGAAACTTAGCAAGAACCCTTGACCTCCAAACCATCTCCCAGATACAATGGACTCCTTCCAAAGTATAAAATCCCTTTGAAGTAATCGGACCCCTTCCGAAACCTCAAAATGCCCTTCGCACCCACCTACTTTCTCTTTCCGCCCAAAACTAACACTCCGCAGAACCTTAAAGCCAGATCGCATCGCAAAATCGCAATTTCCTCTCCATGCAGGTTATGACCCATCCGTCACCACCAGACGCGATATCGGCGGTCGGCGGTCGCAAGCCCCAAATGCCCAACTCAAACCCTCCCCGTTCCCCGCCGATGCGATATTGCGATCGCATCGGAGCTAATTCATTGCATTACCTCTAGTATCAGCACCTCGCCATGTCATTCTGTACTAGGGACCCACCACAACTGACGTCATCCACCGTACAGCCAACGTCATGCTGACGTCAGCAGCCAGAAAGTCGAAACTTCGCGCAGGAAGAAAAATCGCACTTCGGAGCTCCAGAACAAGAAACAGAGGCAGTTTTCGATGCGCGATGAGCGCGAAGCGCTAATCGCGCATCACTATGGGAAATAGGCCGTTTCGAGGAATCTTCGGGGAATCTTTCGATTTCTTAGCCCCTTGTGCGCCGAAAAGACCGAAAATTGCCCGATCGTGCCAAAATGATCCGGTTTAAAGATAGCAGCAGATCAATGACAGAGTTCAAAGTGTATCAGATCAAATCATCAGGCATCAAGCATGTCAAAGAGTATCAGTCGACGGCGGAAGCCATCAATGTAGCGGCAAAGAGTATCAGTGAAAATCTTGAGCAGCGGCCCGGTGCAGGAGAACACTTAATACCTTCCAGCAGATTCATAGAAAGAGGGCGAAACCACCTGAAGCCCTCAAATCATAATTATTGCACATTAAATTCACACCAGAGCAGAACTACAATTCCCAAAGCACAATCATCCCAGCAGCACCGCATCTAGCCCCCAAAAGCCACATTATCACCTTTCTGATTCAACTGCCCCTAGCGCAACCAAAAGATTTACTTGCATTTAATTCCAGCAACACTTAGATTTTTGAAGAGTTTTCTAGCATACCTGTTTAGGTCAGTTGTAATGATGTCTTTCCGATATTTTTCTTATAAATACCACCCTGAACGATGTTGTGAGGGGTTGGTTGGTTGGTAGTAGTAATTGGTCAGTATCCTTTCCAGCATTTTCTCCGAGCAGAGACTCGCACTATAACTGTCATAATTTCCATAATCAAAGATTGCTGAAAGCATGGATTGCGAAACTACTTGATGTTTTCTCTTGGCCAAGGAATGATTACGGAATTCCTGTGCTTCTACATGATTCAATAAGTGTTTCTCTCCTCTGTTTACTTTTATGTTTTTTACCACTGTTCCGCCTTCTAAATTGCAGGAAAAAAGAATAGCTTACGATTTGTTTCACTACACCTTAAGTTCAATTTCTGCATTTCTCGATGTTTTCCTCAGAAATAGTTATGAGCATGTATACTTAAACGATCTTGTTTACGCTGTTTCTTTCACATATGAGTGCATGTTTTGGAATTCTTAATTGCTCCTGGATCCCATTCATCCATTTCTCCTCTTTTTCAGCATGATGAAATGATTCTCCTTTGCCTTTCATCCCTGATGTTCATTCTGTACTTTCAGTTGATTGATAATTGTATCCTGTGTGGCTATCCCGCTTCGTATCCCCTTGTGACCAAGAAAACGCAAGAAATCCTCAATCCGTGACTCCATGCCCAATGGTTCGAAACTTATCACACCTTACCTTGCCTCTTTGTTCGAGAATCCTACCTTTCATCCAATCACAAACAACACTCCCTTGAAGCCAGAAAGCTAGCCTAAAATCATCAACAAGAGTTGAATCATAAAGAGAGAGCCCTCTCCGATTGCAGGTGGGCTAGAACCTGCAATCCAAAGATTGGTTTGTGGTTACCTCGACCGTATCCCTATTAGGAGCCTAGGGACAACCTGAGTGATAACATAATGGCAACTCCACTGGGGACCTCCTCAGATAAATTAATGAAACCAGTCTGCAGCTTTACAGAGGAAGAAACCGACTTGTGAAAGGCTCGGTCGACCTGTGTTGTTGCATTTTTTAGAAAACATCAAAAGATATATTAGAAGCTGGCTCCTAAGAAACAAACGCGTAATACACGATCAAATCCTGACCCAAACAACCCACCTGTCATTGAAAATCCAAATCTAATTCCCAAAATCATCAGAAAACAAAAACAAAATGATTGCCAAACCCCTGTTAGTCCTGAAACAGTTCAGCCAATTGTTGTACCAACCCCTGTCAAAGTTTTATTCCGGTCGACCCCAAGTTCCCCTGGCTCATCACCCCCTTCTCCAAGTAGCTCCGCTACACCTCTATCCCATATCCCTACCACCTCTACTACTCCTTCTTCCCCTGTTATCCCTGTAATCCCCGTCGCCTTAGGTGTTCCGCTCATCCCCATCATCATGGCTAGATATGCACCATTACAATTACCTGCTAATCCCGGGGCTATGCCTCAGGACTACCAATCGAAAATCACTTATTTCGATGGCACAACCTCCTGCACTGCCCTACAACATACAAAGAAAATGCAGGATTATTTCGAGAGTTATGAGATAGATGATGAGAGTGTAAGAATGAAGATCTTTGTCCAAAGTTTGACCGGTGATGTCAGAACCTGGTTTAGGGCACTTCCACCTAATTCTATACTAAACCTGGAAGCCTTATACCAGACATTCATTAACAAATGGGAGAAAAAGAAGGACCCCTTGCACATACTATCCGAGTATGATTCTATCAAAAGAGGACCTGGGGAAGCTGTTCCGGATTACTGCGCCAGATTTAACAATGTTTACAATGCAATACCACCAAATTTAAGACCTCCACCTGACCTTGCATTATACAAATTCCCGGATAGCTTTGATGTCGAGATGGCGTATCAATTAAGGGAAAGAGCCCCTCAAAGCTTCGCAGAAATGCAAGACGCTGCAGTGAGCGTGGAAGAAAATCTAATCGCTAAAAGAAACAGAACCAGAACTGAGAGAAGAACCACTTTCAAAGAAGAACCTTCCTCTTTCGAGCAGAAGCTAGATGCGGTCGTTAGTACCATGAACAGGCTGGGGGATAGATTAGACAATGTTGAGAGGAAAAATTCATGGGAAGGTCAACAGCCCAATACCACAAGGAACTCAAACTTCAGAAAGACCCAAAACTTGAACGTAGGTAGGGCCAGTCAGGATCATGACATTAGACCTCCTTTTCAAGAAAACTATGCTGAGGCATCTACATCCGCTGAGCCCACAGACGGGACCATAATGAATCTGGTTGATTCAGAAAGCGAACAGCAAACCTTCCTCATGGAAGAAAACCAACCATACCTTGACACAAAACAATTCCGCACCAAATCGGGTGAGTCCTTTGACTTTAAACAAGGATATGACACTGCTATATACGAGGTACATAAGCAATACAAACTAAGAACACGGACTGTCGATGTTCTTCCACCTAGCAAAGCAAGCAATAGCAAACAACACAACAAAGCTAAAGGGAAGAGCACTAACAGTCAACCAGCTGATAGCCATGTCCCAAATCCTCATCAGGTTATTGTGGAAGATGTAACAGATACACATTGTTCTATTGAGCAGTCATTGCCCACCTCCCATCCGGAAAAAGATCTGAAGAGCATTCCCGAAAATCTTCCCAGAACAGAGATACCACAGACGGTCATACACTGTGATACTGACGCTCCAAAAGAAAATATTGAGAGTATGCCTGAAAAAGAAAAGTTCACCACTGTCAATGCCCGAAACCCAGTGGAAAAACCGTTCAGTTTAGAAACAGAAATAGGAAAACTCAAGATCTTCATTCCCCTCTCAGAACTGGTTAAGCATGATGTATATAGACAACAAATTCAAAAATCACTTCAATTGCCGGAAATTAGGGATGATGTAAACGTTTTAGATGATACCCCTGAAATACTGTTCGGGCCAGAAGTTGATGGAAAAACAACATACGGACCCGTTCCGCCTTTCTATGTCAGCCTGCACATACACGATAAGATACTGCACAATGCCATGTTTGACTCAGGCGCCTCACATAACCTCATGCCCAAAGTTGTAATGGAAAGGTTGAATCTCGATGTCACCAGACCCTACAAAGATCTGTATTCGTTTGATTCAAGTCAGGTCAAATGTCTAGGCCTAATCAAAGACCTTTGTGTCTCCCTAGTCCATTCCCAACAAGAAATTCTTAATGGATGTAGTAGTTGCTGACATTCCCACAAAATATGGCATGCTGCTATCCAGATCGTGGGGAGAAAAATTGCAAGGATCCCTTCAACTTGACCTCTCTTATGCCACCATATCGGTCTTTGGGCAACCAAAGAGACTTTATAGAGAAACATTAATGAAGTATGTGGTAAGTAGTGAGGAGAAACCCCAAAATTTTCCAATATACTCAATCCATTCTGATATGGATTCTTTTATTTTGTTTAATGATGACACAAGCCCTCCAACTCATGACAAGCCGTCATCTCTGGAGAAAGGAACCAATGTCAACGAGAGATCAGTTGCCAATACCCACGAAATTGTCTCAACAGCCAAGGCAACCAACGCAGGGCAAGACGAAAACCCCGAAACAGAAATCACCAGCTCATCCGCTCCACATACCACTCGAATCCCCAATACACACCTTGGACGAGAAGCCACATGGTATTTAGAGTTTGATGGTTTAGTTAACAAGTTAGGAGCAGGGGCTGTAGTGTGGATTTATAATACTCACGAGAATCACGCACAAGGCCATGCCTATAGACTCAATTTTAGATGTACAAACAATATGGCGGAGTATGAAGCTCTTCTCTTAGGTCTCAAGTTGCTCATAACCCTGGGAGCTACCACCATTTCCATCCTAGGTGATTCGGATCTGATCATACAACAGGTAAAGGGCAACTTTGTCGCTAATGATAGTAGAATGAGAGCTTACAGAGCCACTGCCAGCGAATTGCTTAGCGCCTTCAGTGATTTTGAGCTGGCCAAAATTGCACGAGATCATAATATTCATGCCCATAGCCTAGCCACCTTCGCTAGCACATGTAAGCTTCCCTTTGGACCAAGTCACCACTTCACTGCTGAAATAAAACACAGACCTTCAGTCCCTAACAATGTCGAGAATTGGCAGGTATTCCAAGATGATGCCCAGATCAACAATTTTTTGACTCTGGAGGACGAATTCTCTAACACAAACATTGACATGGATGCGATAGTCGAATCACAACAGTTAGCAGAAGAAAACCGCCTGACCCTAACAGCTGCCACGGCTAAACAAATACTAAACCCAACTATTTTTGACACTACAAACATAGGGCAACTGAAACAGCTATGTGCACAGGAGACAACCAATGTAAAAGATGAGTTTATTGACCTAAAAGGAAATGTTCTGCCTGCCGGCCTCACTCCATTGGAAGACATGTTTGATGACAACGATGTGGCCAAAAAACCAAAGATGGAACCTTTGAATGCCGCCATAGAAGAA
>APFE031385775.1:64622-82415 GCA_000404065.3 Pinus taeda
CCAAGAGTCACAAGGGTCAAGCATCACCCTTGGTTATATATACCCCCTCATTGTATGAGCAAAGGACTTTT
The DNA here is from genome assembly GCA_000404065.3 of Pinus taeda. Taxonomy (NCBI): domain Eukaryota; kingdom Viridiplantae; phylum Streptophyta; class Pinopsida; order Pinales; family Pinaceae; genus Pinus; species Pinus taeda. The sequence goes on from APFE031385775.1 coordinate 64,694, forward strand.
CACCTTGTCTCCTCCCATGAAGCATAGAGATATTTTCAGTCACTTCTCTGAGGAGCAAGGAGTGGCTCCAATGTCCCACTACTGGTGCTATTGATGTATGATGTACATATGTGTCTTGGAATTTTTTCTTAATACAAAAGCTTGTTTAGGCCAACATGTTTTCATGCATGTTTTATAGACATTTGTAAGACTATTCTTCCGACATTTGTAATTCATGTTTGTTTCACATGTACTAAGATAATTGAACTATTTGGTTGTTTTAGTACTTACCTTAATGGGAATGTGATATATTAGTTATCACTAATGTCTGATCCTTGTGGACTACTCCACAGGATACTAGACATACCTTCTTCCCTTACTGGTTAAAAAGACCATCACATCCGTTGTGGACTACTCTGCTGGATGGTGAGTGAGTCTTCCCTTGTACTTTGGTTTTAACGACTGTCGCATCTGTTGTGGACTATTCCTCTGGATGCTGGACAGACGTTTCTGGTTCGCATGTGTCTCTTCCTGGGTGGTACTATTACCTCTCACTTAGAGGCTCACTCCCCCCCCCCTTTTGTAGTAAGAGAACCTTGACACAGTTACGTTACACACTCACCAGGCACACTTACCTTGTTTTTTGAAGATACCAATGCAACACTATCATGTGGTGATAGCTAGAGCCAAGGTAGATCTCTAAGTATATGGAAACTGGGCCTTTATACCAGATGGGACTCCTAAACCAAATGATGTGAGGTCTAGTTGGGAATTTGTATCGGGGAGATCCCCTTGGTTGATGAATTTCTAGCACCCTCAACAAGTTTCAAGAAGTAAGCATTTCAATTAAGTGAATATTTTATTTAAGAGGGAAATTAAAGTATTTTATTTATGGTTGAATTACTATAACACAAAAATCAATGCACGTCATCAATATTTTTTTTGTTTCCACTAAAACCAATGCACACTATTAATTTAATTACATTGAAATTAGTGTACACCATACATCTAGTTACATCAAATAAAAAATCAACATCTACACTGAAACAATGCATCTAGTGCAAGAAATCACATAACATTAGAAATCAACAACTATACTTAAATGAAAGCCTCTGCTGCACTCAATCAAATAGGATTAGGAATAAAAATATACAATGAAATCAATGCATTTATTTTAGCCAATAACATTATATCTCCCCCTCCCTATCTCTCCCATATCTCTCCATCTCCCCCTCCCTCTCTCCCCCATTTCTCTCTTTGTCTCTAACTCTCCTATCTATATCTATGTCTTCTTCCATCTCTCCTTTGTCTCTCTATCTCAACCCCTAAAGACCCTCTTTCTCTCTCTCTCTCTCTCCATATTTATATATCTCTCCCTCCCTCCCACTCTTTGTCTCTCTCTTCCTCCCTCTCTCTCCCGTCCATATATTTCGGTATCTCCCTCTGTATCTCCAACTTTGTCTCTCTATGTCACCCCCCAAACATACACACTCTCTCTCTCCATATCTATCTCTCTTTCTCTCCCTCCCTCTTCCTCTCCCTCTCTCTTTACTCTCCTTCCCTCTCCCTCTCTCTCTCTCTTCCCCTTCCCTCTCTTTCTCTCTCCTCTCTCTCTCTCTATTCCCTCCCACTCTTGTCTATCCCTCACTCTCTCTCCATCTCTCTTTCTCTCCACCATTCTCTCTCTATATCTTTCTTCTTCCCTCCCTCTCACTCCCACTCCAACTCCATCTCTGTCTCTCTCCTCTTTGTCAAGTCCTCCATCACTTCCTTCCTCTATATCTCTTTCTCTACCACCTACCTCTGTCTCTCCCCCCCATCATTATCTCTCTCGCTTTCCACTCTCTAATTCTTCCACTATCACCCTCACTCTCTCATTCCTTCTCTCTCTCTCCCTCTCGCCCCCTCCATATATGTGTCTGCCCCCCTCTCTCTCTCTTCCCTCCTTCTCTCCTCTCATATTCACTCTCTCTCATATCTCCCTTGTCACTCCATCTCTCTTGGCACTTGTTAAATCTAGAGTTCAGAGGAATTTAGGTTGGTTTACTTAATATTTATGATTTTTTAAAATCTTGGCAACAATAGATTTATTATTAGAGTGGTGTTTTGATGTGTATTAGGCCATTTAATTTATAAAGCTATGCTAGCTTAATTTTAAATCTAATGATTTAACATGAACATCTCCCTACACTAAATTATAAAACACTTCTTAACACAATAAATTTTAAGCAAAGAATTAAAACCAAACCCTTAAAAAAAAAGTAATTCTAGAGTAATTAAAATTTACATGTTAAGTTTAATCTTACATCTTAATATTAACTCTGATCTTAACTCAAACTCATGTAAATAACATATTTACCATCAAATACTTCCCACCATAATTTATGCAAGTCATTGCAAAAAAAACATACTTATCAGAAGTCACTTCCCACCATTATTTATGTTTTCCTCAACACTTTTGTAGGAGTAAATCTATAAATGTGTAGACTTACTAGTTATTACTACCCACTTAAATTTGTGCAAGTACTTGTGCCTCAACAATCAATTAATTTATCCACTTCTCATCTCAATTTATTATATCCTTCCAAAGCAATGCTATAGGACTCAAATTCATGTTGGCCACTATTAATTTATCATTAACTAATCTTGGTTATAATTTTTTATGTTGTTTTTCAGATAGCCTAATTTATAACGGGAGTGGTAGGGACTAAGCTTCCCTGCAACACTTGTTTTAATTAATATGGTAAAATGAATATTAATTTATAGTTACTATTTATATGTGATATGCATATTATGATTTTCTTTTATCTAAAAAATAGTTCATATTTTTATTTATAAAAAACAAAATTACAATATAACAAATTGAATTGTATTGTCTTGATTACTTTTAACTTTTTATTATTAATTGAGTTGACATGTGAATGTTAAATGTTTACAAACATTTACGTCTACACATCTCCCCATATACTTTATATTATATTTTAATTTTTTGATTGAGCCGACACATAAATGTTTATGTTAAACATCAATTTACCAAAACATTTACCCCTACACCCGCCACCCCACCCCACACACCCCCCCCCCGCTCCCCCAAATATTGGATTGTAGAATGTCTCTCAATGCAATTATTTTTATTATGATACAATTTTAAATCATTCTTATCTTTTTTTTTTTCAAATTATCAATTTTAGTTTTATTTAAGGTGGTTTTGTTGCATCCTCAATATATTCAATTTTTTAAAATAGATTGAAATAGAACTTATGAAACCATAAAATAAATAAATCCTTTGGACTATTAATCTCATTTCCATTTAAGAAAGTGTTTTCAAGTACCTACCAATTTACTCCATTATTATATAGACTTTGATAGAACCGTAAAAAAAAAGAATGTCATTTCCACTACTCTTTTGGACCACCATTCTCATTTTCTGATGGAGAACACTGGTTTGGTCTAAAGTGTCAATCTATAAATTAATACAATGAACCTGGAAGAATATACACTGTGTATCATTTATTATAAATATATTAGAATGAAAATCTTATTTCCATTCAAGAAGGTGATGTCAAGTACTCTCCAATGAATCCCTCTTCTTCATAAACTCTAATGGAACCATAAAAGAGAGAATGATTCACATGACTCATCTAGACTACCAATTCTCATTCAAGAAGGTCTTCCCAAATACCTACCAAGTTACACCATCTCATGATGGATTTTGATGGGACATTAAAATAAATATTGATTCTCACCACTCTTTTGGACCATTGGTTTCATTTTCATTCAATAATGTGTTTCCAAGTAATTACCAATCTACACCAATTTTTCATAGCTTTCTATGGAACCATAAAAGAGATAATGATTCTCAACACTCATCTAGATCACCAATCCTATTCCTATTCAAAAAGGTGTCGTCAAGTACCTACCCATATATCTCATTTATTGATGGACTCTGATGCAACCATAATTGAGATAATGATTTCCACCACTTTTTTGGACCACCAATTGTTGAAAATAGCAACAAGAAATGCTAAAAATAGAAATGCTATAAATCGCATTGCTATAAATAACATCTCAGGTACCAGTGTTGGAAATAGCAACAAGGAATGATAAAATAGAAATGCTAAAAATAACATTGCTATAAATAGCATTTCGGGATAGATTCCAATTTTAGTTAGTCCCTAAACTAAAATTGAGAAGTAAAATTCGAATTTGATCTTAGTAGTTGTTTGTAAAATAATTAATTAATTCATCTTGAGCTAATTAGTTGTAGGAAATCAAACATCAAGTCTATGTGAAGACATGCAATAGTTTCTCCATTAATTGAGGAAGTTATCCCTTGATTAAGGAGATCAGGATGAGTTGTACTTTGAGTTGTAATTAGTTAGCGCAGTTACCTGAGTTAAGTCTAGTTAGATTAGTTCCTACAGTTTGTGGAACTGATTGTGAGTTCAGTTAGTTAATGCATGCATGCATGTAATTCCTGTACTTCAAATAACTGAATATTCTCTCATAAATAACTCATGCATGTCAGTTCAGTTAGAGACCTAGTTGAGATCAGAGGAAGGGACAGTGTACTATCAGTTGGAGGAATTTTCCTATATAGGAAACTCATCCATGCAGAAGGAATCATCTCCTTCAGGATTGCGTAGTTACTTTTGAGTTTAATGTGTTGTGTGAGAGGTAAATTCAGACAGGTGTCAGCATTGGACCCCAGGAGAAACTGCGCAAGAAATAGGAGGCTTGGAGGGTAGAGGAGAAGATTTGTGAGAAGCCTTTCACTGTCTATGAGCAGCATTGTAGGATTTTACTGAGCGCTGGATAGCTTGTGAGCTAAAGCTTTGTGTAATCCGGACATATTTCCACTTGTATGATATTACAGAGATCAGGGTTTTTAGCTGAGGCTTTCCCCAGAGTATTCTTATGTGTTCATGTGTGATTGCCTTCTCATTCTCAGTTATATGTGTTCTATTTGATCTTGCTTAAAATTGATTAAGCTTCTGCAAGTTTGTTTGTAGAAGTAGATCAAGTATTTTGCATTATCAGGTGATCTACAATGGGAAATTCTACACCAGTCTCATTCAATAAGGTGTTGCCAAGTATCTTCTAATCTACCTCATTTCTCCATAGCCTTTGATGGAAAGAGATAATGATTGCACCTGTATGTGGTAATAAGAAGGAATACCTTGATTCAACAATGTAAAAAGCATTTTTCTATGACTCCATTGCACATACATTATTGGAATTAAATTGGGATGTTTTATTTCCAAGAATCCATTACCCATCCATTAATTGGGAAGATTGTCCATACTTTAAAATCAATGATATAGTGTCATGTTCTAGCATATTATTGTTGTGTATGTTGTCATTGATGTCAAAGTGGGAGCAGGTGTAGGATATGATGATGCAACTTGATGATGTCCACAGGATGATGTAGTGTGATGAAAACCTAGCTCTAGGTTTGGTTTCCTTGGAGGATGGACATACTCCACACTTGTTGAGGATTTTGAAGTAGCAGATCGCCAAATTTGTCTTGAAGACCCTTGCCATCATATTCTTCTCGTCATGTTGATTTCGTTCATGTATGGAGCGTCTTGTGGGCCTTCACCATTTAAGAGATATGCATGGTAAAAGTTGGAGCACCCTAATTTGTGGGTCAAAACCCCAATGGTTGATGATGTGGCAAGTTCTCTATGGATCCAAGGATGATGATGTGGCAATAATTGAATGATATGGAAAATATCATTGGAACAAATTCATATCAGACACCACTTATCCTCAGTCCATGCGATTAAAAGAAAATTGAATTAATTATTAAAAGAATTTATTTTATAAAATTTGGACCAAAGTCTTGGCTCCAAAATTAAAATTAAAATTTCGAACAATATTTTCCCCCTAAACTATCATCTCAGCCATCTTCCAAAAGTGCTCCATGAATTATATAAATATAAGGCACTGTAGCCTTAAAAAATAATAAAATAAAAATCATTTCTTCTGAAGCTTTGATCTAGAAGATCCTATGGAAGAAGACAAGGTTCTGAAAATCATGGGTTTTACTTTTGAGGATTTAATTAAAAGGGTTTCACTGGGCATTATTTTTTCATTGCAGGGTTTTGCTGGGATTTCATGTTCGACTGCAGGTACAAGAATAAACCCTGAGGCAACACATTGACCTAGAAGATTATACACTATCTTTTGCAAGAGATTAAACACATTCTTCATAACTCACTGTTTTTCATATATGGCCAAGAAAGTTGTTAGGAATTCTATGCATACATGTGATTCATTTTAGCAACTTGTTGTATTGGTGAGAGTAGTAAGAATCCCTCTGGCAATAATCCATGGATATTGTTATCAAGATATGAACCAAGGAGGATATGTTGACCATTACAATGAATTCTAGGCACTTATATTGTGGTTCTGGTTAAGACTTTCCAGAAATTGATCATGAAATGATTTGTGGCCCTGCTACAAATAAACTCTCCTATATATAATGCGATTAACCCTCTGTGTACAAAACAATTTGATGAGACTTTACAAGCAAAGAAATGTGATAAGTAGTTTATTGATCAAATTTGGGCTTTGAATTATCCATATCACAACATAACATGGCCAAAAGAAATCAATATTTTATATTGAACAGTGGTGTGATGTGCGGTGGCTTTCAAACCTTCAAGTGACTAGGACAAAGGAGTATCGACCTTGCTACTCTATGGCATTTTAATTTCTATAGGATACATGTAGATCTACTTTAATCTGATGATACACTAACATTGTCTAATACTTGCAGAGATCTTCTTATCTTATATATTGCTGTACATTATAGAATTGGTGCAGGGGTGTCACAACAAGAAATTTTAGTTGTGACCATACAAAACTAGCCCTCAAAGCCAAACTTCAAAAAATTAAGATGGATAAGAATGTAACAATTCCATAGTATCTCACCAGATTTACAAAAGTTTGGGATGAGCTTTGAGGGTTGATGTGACTATTGCAGAGGATGACCTAGTGAGCCTAGCTCTTCTAAGCCTTCCAAAATCATGGCACAGTTACCAGGACTCGGTGAATGGAACGGAAAATTTACTCGATTGGGAAAGGTTGTGGTCTGATTTAGTTCAAGAAGATTTCAGGAGAAGTAATTGGGATGGAACTTCATCCAAAGTAGAGGATGAAGAAAATTTTGCATTGGTTAGTAAGGGAAATAAGGGCATAGGGAAGAAATCTCAAACCAAACCAGAATCCAGCGAAGGGGCAAGAAGGACTTGTCCAAAATAAATTGCTTCAATTTTCATGAATTTTGGAATTATAATACAAAGTTTCCACACAACAATTATAGCAACATGTGAAGCATTGGCTTCACAATTTGAGTTGTACTTCACCCTTATCACATGCATGGCCAACATTGTGATGGGAGTGTGTGGTACTTGGATTCAGGTGCTTCTTTCCACATCACAGGGTGTAGAGATTTTTTTAGTGACCTGGAGGAGACATATATCTAGATGCATATTGAGATTGGGGATGACGGAAGGTACAATCGTAGATCCCCTCTTCACTTCAAAGATGTCATGTTTGTTGCAAGCCTGAAGAGGAATCTCATCTTTGTAGAAGTTTTGGAAGATTGTGGCTACGATGTGATCCTCAGTAAAGGGAAAGCCTTTCCGATACACATAGCCATTGGATAGGTGAAGCAAATCGGGGTTCGTGTGAATAACTATTGGGCGCAACCCAACTTGGCCTAGATTTTGGTAAAGGCTCCACATTTTGTGGGGAGGAGTGCGTAGTAGAGTAGCGGAATGCGAAGTAGACCAGGCAACAGAGAATTTGGAATATACCACATGATGTAAGGGCTCTGGGGTGGGTCGAAGCCCCTCCTTTTTGTAATTGTGCGATTTTGTAAAAGGGTTTTGGGCCATAGTTGCTTGTTTTAGGGAGTCCATGGTATTTGGACCATGGTATTGTAATGATGTGGCTCTATGATTTAATATTATATATAGGGTAACAATAATAAGAAGAGAATCATCGAATTGTTCCACATCATTGTTAAAGTTGCATTATTGTGATTTGTAGTTTTGTAGCGAAGAAGAGGCTCTGTAGCTGAGTGCGCAGAGGCCTAAGTCTATAGCTTAGTGCACAGACAGTCTACAGCTTAGTCTGCATACAATCTGCAACTTAGTGTGGAGGTCAAGAACTATTGTTGTTAAACGATTCTTTATATTAAGCAATAGTTCTTGTGGACGTAGCCCTACACTGGGGTGAGCCACGGTGATCTAGTGTTCTTATGTGCATGATGCATATATTTGCTTATTATTTGTTACAATTTCCTTTTACTTCAGTAGAATGATGGTTTATGGTTTTACATGGCATGTTTAAGTGTTTTTATCTAATGCGATGAAGTGATTTATGACTGTTAAGAATAAGAATAATTAATAATACCACATATCCTAGTACATCACGATTGTAGAAACTTGGTTCTGCATCCTCCAATAGTCACTTCGGGTGAGACTATGACATGCTTGTAGGTCGTTGTCGAAAAGGCCAGTGATTAAGGGTTTCGTTGGTGCACAATATATATCGAACTTGGGTAAGCGTAAATCAAGCCAACAAATGGTTCTGTTGCCAGGACCGAGATCTGTTTGAGGGATATGTGGATGTGGCACCTGTCATAGAAAGAAATTCAAGATTGGATAGAACTAAAAGAGCGGGAATGTGTGAAGCAAGAAAACATAAACCCTCGTCTAACATCTGAAACTTGGTTACAGAAGTATATCTTTAAAGATGAACACGAGATTTTATTTACTTCATTTCCTGTTGAGTTGTGTGAATGGCTATCAAGGTTGATCGAAAGAAAGGACTGTTTTAAGGGCGAAGAACCTACGATGTGGACTCCTGAACTAATACAATGAATTAAGAGCACTGACAATAGGATATCAAGGGTAGTTGATTTATGGATTGATAACATCTTGGGAGGATTCATTACGAAGTTCGCGGTAGAATCAATTGTGTCCTACAATGAAGTGGAACAACAATTATTTAAAGGACCATGAGGTAAGTATTTAAAATCTCTAAAACTTTTGATTAAGATGTTTTTGTTTGAAAAGGGAGTTTTACAGATGCAATCAGATTATTAGCTCATTTATGTTTGGAAGAAGAGAGAATAAATCTGAGCAAGAGATCAGAGTAACGTGAAGTGGAAAAAGATATAGAGTAGATACGAAAAAGAGATCTCGTGGACAAGACCCAAAGATCTTTATAGAAACTTATTATAGCCCTCTTTTGAGTGGAAGATTCGAAACAATTTTGGTTTTTATGTGAAGTTGTATGGACAACGAAGCAGATCAATGATGAAATATAAAGAAAGTGCAAATCATTACAACTCTATGAGATAGAGTATTGAAACGGTATATGGAATATTCAAATAACTAGATCAGAACATTTACAAATATCAAAACAAAATTGGTAAGATAATTTAAGAAGTCGAAGTCTGAGTCATAGTGCATCACTGAGTTAAAAGAAATCAAACAAAAACCTACTTAGTCTATTTGGGAATTTGATCAAATATTTAAAGTGTTATTGGATCAAGTAAGCTTCGAAATAGCTCCACAACAACATCAAGAATGGTTTATAGTTGCGCTGCTATCGCATATCAAATTTCCATTGATGCAACAAAAGATAGGACCTCAAGCCAAAGCCCTAAAGATTGTGATGAAATTGGAAGCTTCGCCTATAGGAGATACTAATGTGGACATGCAACATATTCAGAGTCAGCTAGCGAACCTAACCCTATAAATACAAGACATTAAGAAAAGCAAAGAAGTTAGAGAAGAAGTATGGTGTACAAAGTGAAAATTGAAGGGTCATTCTAAAGAACAGTACCCTATTTTCAAGGATTACATGGCTGGTGGAGCACCAAATCCCTTGAATGCAAGATCTAGCCTATGGTGTGAGATATGTAAGACTATAGGCCAACATCGTTTAGAATACTACTACTTCTTACAGAAATATGTAAAGACTTCGAGGAACCTATATTGCAAATTTTGTAAATCAGTAGGACATGATGAGAATAATTGTCAGGCTTACGAACTAATGATGGAGCGTGGTGCTAACACTTATAGAATGCAAGCATAAGTGCACGAACATGAGGAAAATGGACAATGTGGTGGTTGAGGAGTTTACCAAGGAAGAGGTTGAGGTGGCGGAGCTGGTCGAGGTGGTGTGTGAGGTTCCTATAATACTAGTGTATTACCTTATTATTATTGTCATTGTAGACCCTTATTATTATTGTTGTGCCCATGTTGTCTCCATATTGTTATTATTATACCCCATAGAAGCCTACTATTGTTATTGTTGTGCCCTTACATTATTATTGTTATGTCAGCATTGACTATATTGTGACCCCTTAGACTCATATATTTAGAAAGGAGGTATTTTCATTTGAAGCATCCAAGAATTGTTAATTTGTGTAATGTAAGGAGGTTCCCCCTCGAAGAGGCTGATTTTGAAGTCGTTGATATTTCTTTTCTTCTATTTTGTGAGCTGGTTGCAGAACAATTGGTATTAGAGGTTTGGATTCTAGGGTTTCACTGCTTCAAATAGGCCACTGTGGCATTTTCGCTATAACTTTTTTTCTACGACGTTTCAGACGCTAAAATTAAAACCCACTTGATTCGAAATCTTGATGGACCTCAGATACAACTTTCAAATCTTGTGTCGCTATATGTTCAGAGATATGAGCCAAGGAAGTTAGGGTTTTTGTAGGCTCCTGAATTATATCTCAAACAAGGGACTTGGGGAAAATCGTCATAACATTCTCTCTGAGCATCAGATTTAAATTTCATAAAGCATTAAGGAAATAGCACAGATTGTAGTTTTCTGTGTATCGGTTTCAGTTTTGAAGGCCGAAACAGTGACATATGGTACTTCGTACAAGTTCCCTCTACTGAACTATTCTATAATTATGTCATCGTGGGAGATTTGGAATAACTCTTTCTTGGAGAATCCAATATTGATCAGACTTGCGGGGTTGGAACGAGGACTCAGAGGGATACCATAGGATGAAATTTCAGACCTTTGAGATCTGAAATTATAGGGAAACAACAGATTCAATATCAAGCTCCTACAGAGCCAAAAAAGAAACAAAATGGAAACACCTAGTAAGCAACCTGAAAGCCCTAGCATGACTCATGAAGAAGAGTAAGAAATGCAACATGATATATCAAAATTATGAGACGATGTTAAACAAATTTCACTCTCACAAAAAGTAACAAAAACAAGAACTCGACAGCTACGAAATTGATCAATTTCAAAGTATCTCATCAAGTGGAAGCACTTAATCGCTGAATATTCCACATGGGAGGATGAGAATCTTATACAAAAGTATCCAAAACTTCTCAAGAATTGAGGACAACACTTTTCTGAAGGAGAGGGAAATGTGAGGTCCCTAGAATATTAATGTATTCCCTTATTATTATTTTCATTTTAGCCCCTTATTGTTATTGTTGTGCCTATGTTGTCCCCATATTGTTATTTTTGTGCCCCATAGAATCCCACTATTTTTATTTTTGTGCCCTTACATTATTATTGTTATTTAAACTTTGACTATATTATGACCCCTTAGATTCCTATATATAGAAAGAAGGTCTTGTCATTTGAATCATCCAAGAATTCTTAATTTGTGTAATGTAAAGGAGGTTGTCCCCTCGAAGAGCTTGATTTTGAAGTTGTTGATCTATCTTTTCTTCCATTTTGTGAGCTAATTGCATAACACGGTGACGCTAGTCGAGGACGTGGACAAGTCATTTTCTATAACTACTGCCAGATAGGACATTTTGCAAGAGACTGCCAAAACCCCACAACGACATGTAACTATTGTAAATCCTTTGACCATGTAATTGAAGAATGCCCTGTACTTATGGTGAAGATGCAAGAAAAAAGGAATCAACAGTCGATATAGAATATTCAAATGATGATTGTTGAAAGGAGGACCGATGAACCTCGAATTAGTATTGTCACTAGAAGTGGAGATGTGACTAGAAGTGATAAAGAAAATGAAAATAAATCATTTGAGAGTACATGAGTGGGAAAGACCGTTGAGAAAGTTCTTGTTTTTTATATTCATAAAGAAAAATAAGTGTTTATCGAATTAAAGCAAATTTTTATGGATTTTGGAGCTTCAACCTCTAATGTGTAGCCAAAAAACGATCATAAAAGTAACCGTGATGTACAAAACCAAGCTTTGATACAGAACCAAGCTTCGACACAAGACCAGGATGCAACAAATCAAGCAGTATTTTAAAGTCTTTTCTGCAAATTTGTATGAAATTATTAAGAGATCAAAAGGCTGTAGAAGGGCTCCAGGAGCTGATAGAATCCTATGCATCTAAATAAACATCGCGTAATGAGAAGCACGTAGTCAATAATTTTCATCGACAGAAGAGAATCGCGAAAGAGATGATTCTTAATGTGCAGATAGGAGAGTATGAGATGGATTAAACTATTTTGGATCTAGGATCTGATGTTAATGTCCTAACAAAATAGACATGGGAATTAATGGGTAATTCAAAGCTATAGTGGTCACCTATTCAGTTAAGGATGGAAAATCAACAAAATATCTCCCCTCTGGGAAGATTACCAGGTGTCATAGTGGATATTGAAGGAGTTCACAGTATTTCTGATTTTGAAGTAATAGAGATCATTGATGACAACAAACCTTATCCTCCATTGCTTGGAATTAGCTAGGCATTTGACAATATGGTTGTAATTAATCTGAAGAAGAGACAGATGATATTTGAAGTAAACAATATAAAAGTAATTGTTCCCTTGGATCCATCAAAAGGTGTAAGATATACATAACCAGTCAAAGAAGAATATTGAGCAGCTAACATAGACAATATCTATCAAATGACATAGAAGGAACATGATTGGGTTAACCTTACTACAGAGGGCAAGTTGAGTTGGGATCATGACAATTCTTGTACCTCAGACTCAGAAGAAGAGTTGGAGAACTGGAAGAATAGGCTGCATGAAGTAACTATAAGGCGTTCTGCAAGGATTACAAAAACAGTTTGTTGTATGACATCTGAGGTGTGTAACCTGCCTTCTTATGATGGCTTAGGTGATGTAAACACTTTTCTTAATGATTATGAAGAACAAGTACCAGAAAATCAAAGGTTGTTAGCTTTGTATCTAACCCTGAAAGCTACTCCTACTAGATGGTGGAATGCACACCAGAAGAATATAGCAGGTTGACAAGAATGTCGAAGACTGATGTGGATAAGGTTTGGATAGATAGATATAGAGATGGAGATAAAATATGATTGTCAAACTAATCCGAGGGAGCGTATCCAGCTATGCACTATAACATGGAAGGAGATTCCACAACAAGAATGGGTACATGGATTCATTCATACATTAGAGACAATTCCTAAGTACCGATGCTTAGAAACATAGCTTCGACATGGTACCTTGAATTGGGCAGACATGGTTGATGGTTTCATATTAAAATTCATCTTTGAAGATGATTTCACGTACATAGATTTGGACCTTCAGACAATCAAGAAGAAGATATTTGAGAATGTAACCCCACTGACAAGGAAACAACTTGATTGGGTTGTGCATATAGAAAATTCACTAGAGTTCTATAAAATTAATGCAGATGAAGAAGAAGATCCTCACAACATCGACATATCATATTCAAAAGGGAACCGCGAAGTAACTGGACCTGAGCTAGAGATACCAGACATAACGAAGTCACTAAATACCAAGTGAACATAGGATCAGAGAAGGAACCCAAGTTTGCAACAATAGGAGATTACTGGGATGAAGAGAAAATTAGTAAACTTATAAAATTACTTCATGAATATCAAGAACTATTTCCCACCAAGTTTTCAGAGATGAAGGGAATAGTAGGAGATCTAGGTGTAATGAAGATTATTCTTAAGACTGATGCGAAGCCAATCAAACAAAGACCTTATAGTTTGAACCCGAAGTATAAGGAGAAAGTGAAAGTAGATCTTGATAAGATGATAACAACAGGAATTGTTGAACCTGTAGAAGAATCAAAATGGGTGAGTCCTATGGTGGTGCAAGAAAATAAGACTCAAGGATAAATTAGAATCTGTGTTGATCTGAGAAAATTGAATGATGCATGTTTACATGATCCTTTCACTACCCCTTTCACAGATGAAGTGCTAGACAATGTAGGATGTCAAGGAGCTTACTCATTTACAAATGGATTCTTAGGGTATCATCTGATTAGAATTGCACTTGAAGATTGGCATAAGACCACATTTTCTACAGAATGGCGCTCATATCAATACACAATAATTCCTTTTGGATTAAAAAATGGCCTTGCTATATTTTCTAGGGTGGTGGTTGCAACTTTTAAGGAATACATCCGTAAGTTTTTAGAGGTATATTTTGATGATTGGAAAATATTTTGATTGCTAAGAAAACATGATGGAAGTTTAAGACTTATGCTCAACACATGTAAACAATATCAGATATTTTTGAACCTAAAGAAGTGCATTTTTTGTACCTTTTGGCATATTTTTGGGACATATTATCTATAAGCAAGGACTAATGGTGGACCCTACTAATATTACTATCATTGTGAACTTGCCTCCACCTACGACAGTAAGAAAAATTCACACTACGTTGGGACATACTGGGTTTTACAGGAAGCCTCATCAAGGGGCATGCTCATATTACTCCACCTATGGAGAAATTGCTGAAGAAGGATGTAAATTTTTTGTGGAATGAAGAATGCCAAAAGAGCCTCGACATATTGAATGAAAAGATGGTAGCTGCACCTATACTAGTATTCTCTGATTGGAATAAGAAATTCCATGTGGATGCCTCTTGTATAGATTTGGGAGTGGTACTGGCTCAACCTGTTGCAGGAGAGATTGATCATCCTATAAAATTTTCAAGTAGAAAGTTATCTAAAGCAGAGAAGAATTACACCACTATAGAAAGGGAAGGATTGGCCATGGTATATGCTTTGTAGAAGTTTAGACACTATTTGCTGGGGTCACACTTTAAAATGTTTACAAATAATTCTGCACTTGATCCGGATTTAAACAGGAACGCAATAAAATACAGAGATAACCATATACACAAAGATGCAGTGGAAATGATACTTCATTTCATTAATGGAAAATACTGAAATATGCTTACAACCGGAAATAGAAATAAACCAGCGAGGGCTATGATAGCTTATCTCTGAGAAGAGATGTGTGGCTACATGCCTCTGAACTGTCTTACAATGAGGCTCGAAGGCCTATTTATTGTTGAGAAACAATGGAAAACCATTCACATTCCAAAACCTAACCCTAGAAGATGAAACGCCAAACTATGGGCCCCGTTTGGGTAAATTGGTACCCCCGTTTGGGTAATTTGGTACATCAACTTCCCGGGGTCGTAACTTTGGCATACGATCTCCGTTTTACGCACATGATAGCCCGTTGGAAAGATCTCTCCGAGGACTACGACGAGAAAGATGATTTTTAATCCAAAAAATCGTGGAGCAAGATTCCCCAAAAAACGTCGTTTAGGGCCTCAAAACGGCTCTGGAAGTTCAGGACCCGAAAAACTGCTAAAAATAGTAAACTGCGCTATAATTAAGGAAATTGAAAATGTTGAGGTGGGGGTCTAGGTGGACTTGGCAGGTGGCCACCAATATTCACCTGGATCATTCCTCCCCCCTTAGGAAGCAATGGTCCCCATTGCGTTGAGTTCCTCCATGAGATGAGGAAACTGTTGCTGAACTTGGTCCCTGGTGAGCCACTTGCCCTGGTGAAGGAGTTGTCCTGCTTTGACAATTCGATACAGTTGGATATTCTGCTGGCGAGTGTGCTTGATCTGTGTGTCCATGATCTGATCAGTTGCATCTTGTTCCATGCAAGCTGGATTTAACTCTGTGGGTGTGAGTTGTTCTGCAATGTCGGACGTGTCTAGTAATGGCGGAAAGTATGGCCGAAGGCGGTCGACATTAAACACCGGGTGCAGGCCAAGGAATGGGGGAATGCTGAGCTCAAATGCATTGTCTCCCATAGCCTTGGTAATGGTGTAAGGGCCATATCAGAGTGGTCTGAGTTTCCGATAGGCTCCGGTAAGGCGTTCCTTTTGCAAATGCAACCAGACTTTGTCACCCACCTGAAACTTGTGTGGCACCTGATGTTGATCATGTCGTTGCTTGCACTTAGCATTTGCTTTCTCCAAAATGTCATGGACCTGCTGGCGAATATGTTGGATGTGCTCAATGAAGTTGTTTGCCTTATTTGTTTCGGACTGGACATGAGCAGAATCTTCATGAGTAGCTGCAAATGGCATGGCCACATCGATGGGACATAGTGGCTGGAATCCCAAGCCCACCTGAAAAGGGTTGTATCCAGTCGAGCTGTGGAGAGCCCGGTTTTAGCTGTGCTGAACATAGGGGAGGCTCTCGTCCCATGTGCGTGGATGCTTCGAGTTGTACATGCGCAGAATGTGTACGATCATCCTGTTGACAACCTCTGTCTGGCCATCAGTTTGAGGATGGAGGGCTGTGGACTTAGTGAGTTTGGTGTCCAGCATCGACCAGAGACTAGACCAAAATGTACCGAGGAACCTGTTGTCCCGATCTGAGATGATAGACTGTGGGATCCCAAAGGTGTACCCACACTCGTTCAAAGAAGAGTTTAGCAGTGGCTTCTGCTGTGATATTCTTCTTGCAGGCCGCCATAATGGCCATCTTTGAGAACATGTCGACGACCACAAAAAACACAGTCATTTCCATGCTTAGTGGAAGGAAGGCCTGACATGTAATCCATGGAGATGGATTCCCAAGGTCGATTAGGGGTAGGCAACGGGGTATAGAGGCCTTGCTTCTTAATGGTCGGTTTGGCAATGGCACAGGCAGTACATGATCGGATGTACTTCCCAACATCCTGTCGAAGGTTCGGCCAATAGAAATAATTTTGCAGTACTGCCACTGTTTCTCGACCCCGAAATGCCGAGCAGCCCGACTGTAGTGTGCTTCCCAAATCATCTTGGCACGGTCGCTTGAAGGAACACAAAGGTGATCGAGGTGGCATAATAGGGCATCCTGGAGGTGAAAATCTGCAACCTGCCGACCCTCCAAGAGTGTCTGGTATGTGTGGCCAAATTCTGGGTCACTTTTGTAGAGAAGTGGCCAATCAGAAGTCTCGTGCCCGTAAGAGTTGAGCACGGTGGTTAGCGCCATGATCGGTGGTCGACTGAGGAAATCTGCAACATGATTGGTGCTGCCCTTTTTATACTTGATATTCAAGTGAAACTGTTGCAGGTATGTAGACCACTTCTGATGGCGATCATTCTGCAATTTCACTTGGGTCTGTATGAACTGTAGAGGTCGGTGGTCTGTGTGGATGACCGTTTCCTTCCCCAAAATGTAATGCTTCCATTGTCGGCAGGCCTGTACAATGGAAAACATCTCTTTATCATAAGTGGGGTACTTCCGGACTGTATTTGAAAGTGTTTCACTGTGATATGCCACTGGATGTCCATGCTGAGTAAGGACTGCCCCAATAGCATAGTCAGAGGCATCTGTCTCGACCTCAAATGGTTGTTGTAAATCTGGTAACGCGAGCACTGGTGCCGTGTAGAGGCGATCATTCAACTCCCTGAATGCCTTCTGTTGAGATTCAGACCAAAAGAATTTTGCTTTCGCCCCGCCCTTGGTGACTTGACTCAAGGGCCAAGAAATATGAGAAAATCCCAACACAAACCTGCG